>CAUYPK010077158.1:0-52684 GCA_963574355.1 Loris lydekkerianus
GAGTGGGGCTTTGGTGTGTGCTACACCTTTTGGGCGCAAGACACGATTGTAAGAGGGACTTTACCTAAAAAATGCAATCAGTGTAACCTGGTTTATTGTACCCTCAATGAATCCCCAACAATAAAAAATAAAGAAATGAAACAAACAAACAAACAAACAAACAAAAAAACAGACCATACATGTCATCAAAGGTTCAGATATGCTCCATGTGCTTGTGGTGGCACGTGTGTGCTCTATCTTTGTTAAGGGGTAAATTAGATCTTTGCCTACAGGTATGTGAAGATCAGAGGGGTGAGCTAATGAGCCCAGCATCCTGCAGGTAACTGAAACATTCCTCTTTCTGGCAGCTTTTCAGCATTTCGAATTTAGACCTATGGCAACCTGTCCTGGTTTACCTGGAGCAGTTTACAATAGTGCTTAGTGAACATTCATGTTCACATAAATCACCTAGGTTTTTTGTTAAAAATGAAGATTTCTGATTCAGAATTCTGAGAAGGTGCCTGAGTTTCTGCCTTTCCACCAGTTTCCAAGTGATGACACCTGTGATCTTCCTCAGATCACATTTTGAGTAGCAAGGGACTGGGACACACAGTCAGAGACACATATATATATTTAAAGATCTATGCCCACACATACATGCATCTGAGCATACATATAGGGGCAAAAAGGACATTTATTTAGATACATTTTGAGTGCACTGTTTTAGGGCAGGCACTGTACACATATACACATAGAACAGTTTTGGGGACCTATCCTAATAAATGGACCTTAAAAGCACCAAAGACTTCTCTGCTTCCCTGAGGAATTCCATCATTCTCCTGCAGCAATCTCTAGGAGGAACCTTGTTCTTCTACTCTTATTACTAGATCACTTTAGGATGGGCAGCTGCCTATCTGACACTATTTATATAGAGAAGATAAATGATCCCAATAGTCTAATGTATTTCTCTTCATTGTCCCAAATGGACACAGACAATGAAAAATTGTCATGACTTGGAGATGAGAACAGGGCTGTCTGGAATCAGAAGACCTAGGCTAAAATCTTGACATTGTCGCTTACAACATACCTTGAAAGTCTCCTTTAGCCCTAGTTTCTGCATTTGCAATACAACAACAATAAGGCCTCCCTTGCACATGGCCACTTACTTAATACACCAAATAACTATTGTAGGTTGATTGCTAGCAAAGGACATAGAAATAAAGAATAATTTCTCAACAGAAAGAACTCACTATCTAGCAGAGAAAACCACATAGAAGAAGTGACTAACTTATCCAGGGGGTGAGGATAAGGCTTTCTTGAGGAGGTGAGGGCTAAGTTGAACAGAAAGTGATATCTGGTACAAAAGGAGAGAATAGAGCCATACTTGACAAGTTTAGTCTGTACCCAAATTGCTGAAATTGCAGGTGCTGAATCAGTACGTGAGGCAGGGGACATGATTCTGCTTTTCTAACAAGCACTAGTTACTGCTGATATTGTTGGTCTTCAGACATACACACGAAGAAACAAGGGAGTAGGGTATTTGAGGTTAAAGAAATATCTGTACAAAGGTGATAACAAGAAGCAACACAGTGGGTTTGAAGAACAATAGCAGCTCAGAATGGTTGCACCATCAAGTGCGGGGAAGAAAGTGATGCTGGGAAGTTGGCAGAGTTAGATCAGACATGAGTGACTCTTCCAGCATATAGTGGACACTCAGAAATGACTCTTACTTCATCTCTTTACCCATTCTGCTTAAAATCTCACCACTTAAAAAGGGACAGAGAGAATACCTCATATGAGACAGCAAGATATTTAATTATTTACCTTCACTTGAGGCTGACTTTATGTAATTCATAAATTTCCTCAGATGGAAAGACATCCAGAGGTTGATCTTACCTGCCTCATAGAAAGAAATTAATCCTTAGGCTCACATGGGGCTAACTAAGCAGAAATCACTTTAGAGAGTCAAATATCGCATCAGGACAAAATTAGTGAGAGTTACGTGAGATAACATGTGCAGCTCTCGCATGTAAGATGTGCTAAATTAAATTCTTATTTTAAGGGAAGGGGTCAGTCTGTATCATGACCTTAATGTACAGGACAGATGACTTATATCCCCATACCAATATACTACTCTTAACCACTTTACATTATAAAAATGTTACTCATTTAAGACTTTTATCCTTCCTAAAAAGAAAATATTCCCAAGAGGGTATCACTTGTTGTTACTGTCATCTCACCTTTATGAAGAAGGCATCTTCATATGAAGAGATTCTCACTGAGGATTCAATAAGGACACATCAATAAGGGAGATGTAAAACTTATTAGTAAAGAACTTTTTATTGTTTCATACTGCTTTAAAATGCCAAGGATACCCTTAAAAGCCTTGAGTATCCCCCAAACATCCTTATTGTTATGCTGCTGGCTAGCCCGGATTATATTCATTCATTATTCATTCATTCTTTCCAAAAGCACTTAATTGGGCAGTTAGTATGTGTCAAGCATTTTTCTAGCCACTGGAATACAAAGAACAAAATAGAATCTAGAATCTCCAACTTCAAGGTTCTACTACTACTAATAAAGAAACTATGTGTAGTATTTCATTTCCTTTATAAAAGAAATGAAGAATCTTAAACAAATATGATGAATTTTCAATTCTGTGTGTTGGTACATGGAATATTTGCTATAGCATTTTTGGTATGTTTTTCTACTTTTGAAATCTCTAAAAACAAAAATTGTATTTAAAAAATCTACTGTTGCAATAAACTATTGTCACAATAATGCTACCATAACAAACAATCCCAATGTAATAATAGGTAGGATGATAGAGGCTTGGCCTCACAGGGTAACTTTGCTTCAAGCTGGTGTCACAGGCTGCACATGCACATGGTTTTGCACTAAGTTGGGCTTGGGTCAGCTCTATGTATGTTCATTCTGGGGCTCAAGTTAAAGGGGCAGTGGCAACCCTCAGGGCGTTTTTTATAAACCAGTGGCAATCCAACTGCATGTCCACATTTTAAGTCTTTATTTGCATGAGGTCTGCTAATATCCCATTGACTACCTATAGTAAGTCATTTAATCAAGCCCAGTGTCATGGGGAAGAGAAGGCTAATTTACCTACCCACTGGGAGGCTAAACCAGTCACACATTAAAGCCTAATATCAATGAAGGAGGGAGGAGGGAAGGAATGTTTTTAAAATATCTATTACATCATCCAGACCAGTAGAAAAAGGTAGTAATAAGTAGCTGAAAAGATTGCAATGAAAGAATAGCACGGAAGTATTTTACTCTGGCTAGAGGAAGGAAGGTGTCTGGGAAGACTTCAGAAAGGAGGTGATACTTGAACTAAGTGTTAAAGACAATGATGTGCTTGTCAGCTATATGAGATGGGCAATGAAACACTAAGTAGGAAATAGAATGTACAATGACACAAAGGCTGAAAAGAGCTTGATTCATATTGGATTATGGCTCAAAATATAAGTATGTGCATGGTTTGCATGTTTGGAGAGAGGGAGGGAACAAGGAGGTTGGTGGGTATCTAAAACAGCAGTAGATTGGCTGGGCACAGTCACTCATGCCCGTAATCCTATCACTTTGGGAGGCCAAGCCAGGTGGATTTCTTGTGCTCAGGAGTTCAAGACCAGTCTGAGCAAGAGAAAAGACCCTGTTTCTACAAAAAAATAGAAAAATTAACCAGGCACAGTGGTGTGCTCCTGTAGTCCCAGTTACTTGGGAGGCTGAGGCAAGAGAACTGCTTGAGCCCAGGAATTTGAGGTTGCTTTGAGCTATGATACCCTGAACTCTAGCTGGAGTGACTGTCTGAAAAACAAACAAACAAAACAGCAGCAGATGAACCTGAAAGGCAAATAGAGTCAGTTATGATGGGCCCTAAACATCATAAATAGGAATTTGAACCTTACCTCACAGACAACTGGGAACAACCAAAACATTTGTAGAGTGATGTGACTTGAGTTTGGAAGATCACTGTTGGCTACAGCAGGGAAAACAGATTGGAAGATGATGAGTGCAATGAGTGAATAAAAGTAGTTGTGATGTGATTGGCCTTGGTTAAGTGAACTAGTGAATTCTACAAAACAATTAAAGAAAAATTAATACTAATAATTCTCAAACTCTTCCAAAATATACAAGAGAATGAAACACTTCCTAACTCATTCTCTGAGGACAGTATTATCGTAATACCTAAAGGAAGGCAAAGACATTAAAACAAAAGTATAGACCATTATTGCTTATGATTATAAGAGCAAAAATCTGAAAAAAAATGCAGACAAAGAAATCTAACAGCATATAAGAGGCTTATATATTATGACAAAGTGGGATTTATACCAGAAATGAAAGGATCATTTAACTTAACATTAATCAATTTAATAAACCACATTAATAGAACATGAGAATAAAATCTCACAATGTGGAAAAAGGATTTGACAGAATGTAACATTATTTCAGAAAAACGCACTAAGCAAACTAGGAATAGAAGAGAACTTTCTCAACATGATAAAAGACATTTATTAACAAGCCACTGTTAAAATCACCCCAATGGTGAAAGATTGAAAGCTTTCCCCCTAAATTAGAAACAACATTGGATGCCTACTTTCATCATTGCTATTTGACATTGTATCAGACATTCTGGCCAAAGCAATTAAAGGAAAAAGAATAAAAGACATCCACATTGGAATGAAAGAAATAAAACTATCTCTATTCACAGATGACATAATCTTATATATAGAAAAATCTCAAAAAATCCATTTACACACCAACAAACCCAGTCTTACTAGAGCTAGTAAATGACTTCAGCAAAGTTGCGACATACAAGAACAATTTAAAAAATCAGTTGTGTATTTGTTTATTAGCAATTTTTATCTATAATAAATAAATAAATAAATAAATAATAAATTAAAAAAAAAAAGAAATTAAGAAAAAATTCCATTTACAATTGCCTGCACCTGAATATAAATACCCAGAAATAAATCTAGAATAGAGAAAAGAATATAATGCCTAGAAATAAATTTAACTAAGGAGATGAAAGATTTGTGCACTGAAAACAACAAAAAATTACTGAAAAAAATTAAATAAGAACTACATAAATAAAAAGACATCTCATGTTCATGAATTGGAAGATAGTACAGATGTTCTTCAACTTACTTAAAATGATGTGTGTGTATATGTGTTTTAACTTTGCAAGGGTATAAAAGTGATACAACCCTCAACTTACAATGGGGTTATGTCTGGAGAAACTCATCATAAATAGAAAATATAATAAGTCAAAAGTGTTCTTTTTTTATTGTTGGGGATTCATTGAGGGTACACAGAAGCACAGAACAAGGTTACATTGATTACTTTTGTTAAATCAGGGCCCTCTTATAATCGTGTCCCACCCCCTTTTGACTTATAATATTTTCAACTTATGATGGGTTTATCGGGATGTACTCTCACTACAAGAAACATCTGTATTGTTAAGATGGAAATACTACCCAAAGGAATCTACAAATTCAACTAAATCAGTATCAGAACTCTAACAACATTTTTAGAAGAAATGAAAAAGTTGATTTTCAAATTCATGTAGAGTTGCAAGAAGCACTAAATAGCCAGAATAATAGTAAAAATACAACATTGGAGGACTTATATTTCCTGATTTCAAAACTTACTACAAAGCTACAGTAATCAAAACAGCATAGTACTGACATAGGATACATAGAGACCAGTGAAATGGAATTGGAAAGTCTAGAAAGAAACCCAAACATCTATAGCTAATTTATTTATTTATTTATTTTTTTTTTTTTTATTGTTAAATCATAGCTATGTACATTTGTGCAATCAAGGGGCACAATGTGCTGGTTTCATATACAATCTGAAATATTCTCATCAAACTGTTCAATGTAGCCTTCATGGCATTTTCTTAGTTATTGTATGTAGACATTTGTATTCTGCATTAAGTAGGTTTCGCCTGTACCCATTCTAAGATGCACCGTATGTGTGGCCCCACTCATTACCCTCCCTCCACCCTGACTTCCCCCCTCCCTTTCCATCCCTTGACCATTTCCCCATATTCTTATGCTATAGTTGGCTTATAACCTTCATATGAAAGCTATAAATTGGCTTCATAGTAGGGCTGAGTACAATGAATACTTTTTATTCCATTTTTTTTTTAATTGTTAAATCATACCTGTGTACATTAGTGCAATTGCCTGTACCCATTCTAAGATGCCCCATAGATGTGGCCCCACCCATTACCCTCCCTCCACCACAACCTCCCCCCTCCCTTCCCCGTCCTTGGCCCTTTCCCCATAGTCTTGTGCTATAGTTGGGTTATAGCCTTCACGTGAAAGCTGTAATTTAGTTTCATAGTAGGGCTGAGTACATTGGATACTTTTTCTTTCAATCCTGAGATACTTTGCTAAGAAGAATATGTTCCAGCTCCATCCATGTAAACAAGAAAGAGGTAAAGTCTCCATCTTTCTTTAAGGCTGCATAGTATTCCATGGTTTACATATACCACAGTTTATTAATTCATTCGTGGATCGATGGGCACTTGGGCTTTTTCCATGATTTAGCAATTATGAATTGGGCTGCAGTAAACATTCTGGAGAACACTTAGAGATTTAAAAATACACCTGCCATTTAATCCTACAATTCCTCTACTAGATATATACCCAGAAGAACAAAAATCACATTATAACAAAGATATTTGTACAAGAATGTTTTTTCTTTTTTCTTTCTCTCTTTTTTTTTTTTTTTTTTTTTTGAGGCAGAGTTTCATTATGTCATCCTTGGTAGAGTACCATGGCATCACAGCTCACAACAACCTCAAACTCTTGAGCTTAGTCAATTCTCTTGCCTCAGCCTCCCAAGTTGCTGAGACTACAGGTGCCTGCCACAATGCCTGGTTATTTTCTGTTGCAATTGTCATTGCTGTTTGCCTGGCCTTGGCTGGGTTCAAACCCTCCAGCTTCTGTGCATGTGGCCAGCGCTGTAACCACTGTGCTACGGGTGCCGAGCCAGCTGCTACATCTTTTGAACTCACTGCATTAGTGAAACAAAAATAAGGGATGAGACCAATTATATGCATTTTTACATTCACTATATAATGGACATTATAGCAGGAGTTTCTCTATGCCTTTCTCATGTTATCTTATAAATTTGCTGCTCACTGGAGCAAAGGTATTACAATTTCTTTACAAATAAGACAATAGAGACTTAGTGACTCAAGATTTCCCCCAACAGGGAAGATGTGAGTGTGTGTGTGATGTGACCAGTGATAGGGAGCAAACTCGGCCTTCAAATCGGATTAACTTTTGGTTCTAAATCACCAGTTCCTCGGCTTTGATCACTCTGCTACTTATCTGGAATCACAAGGTCTCCATTTGAGGTACCACATCTGTATCTGTTTCACATCCTTACCTGCACTGGCACCTCATTTTTCCAAAATCTCAATTCATTTACTTAGGAAACTGGTGCAAGAAACTAGCCCGTCTCAGACTTTCCAGGCCATGTAAGAGAATGCACAGGTGAATATCATCTATGAAGAGTTAGCACATGAGAAAGCATTATCTTTCTTCTCATTCTTAAGGGTAACTGAGAGACAGATGACTGGGGTGGAGGAGCGGTGCAGGAACAAATTACTTCTTGGTGGTCTGAACAGAGATGTGTTTCCCCAAAACAATTTAAAGTCTGCCTTAAAAATTTGTTTTCCTCTCAATAGGAAAAATAATTCAGTAAAGTGAAAGAATGTAAACTTTTATTTTAAAAATATTTTTCTCTCTTATTTGTGCCTGCTATGTTTTGCACATGGCTTGGCCCTGCCAAAACTCACATTGAAATTTGATCCTCAGAGTAGCAGCACTGGGAGGTGGGGCCTAGTGCAGGTGTCTGGGTATTGTGAGAGGAACTGGGTAAGCAGATGAATGCCCTCCTGAAGGAGTAAGTCCTCAGTCTTGAAGAAATAGATTCTTTCGCAGGAGAGGAGGTTGTTAAAAAGGGTTTGGTGACCTTGTTAATTGTCTTGTGGGCCTCCAACCACCTTTGATCTTTCTGAACATGCCAGCTGTCCTCTGTCTTCTGCCCTAAGCGGAAGCAGCTTGAGACCTCACCGGATGCCCAGCAGAACTGCCTAGCCTGCAGAACTGCAAGCTGAATAAACCTCTTCTCTTTATAAATTGCCAGTCTCGGGAATTCTATGGTAGCAACAAAAATGCACTAAGAAAGTACCATGTACCTCACAGCACAGTTAATACAGATTATATGATTTCTAAAAACAAATTTAAAAATAAGAGGGAAAAAAACATAGAAAAATAAAATTTACAAAACTAAATTGTTCCAAGCATAGATATTTTCTAATTATTTCCCCCCCAAGGCTGACTATACTATCCATTTTAGGCAGAAATGAGAGGAAGTAGGTAAAAGTTAAACTTCCAGCTGCTGCTGCGGTCATAAGCCTTGATTCCACCAGATGCGTGATTAAGTATTTTATGAACTATGGAAAGCTTATTTCAATAGTGAATTTTAGAAGAAATCGTTTGAGAAATCAAAGAAAAAAAATTGAAATTTAACATGATTTTTTATAAAGGTAACAAGAGGTACATCCACACCAAATTTTAGTTTGTGTATGTGAGTGTGGACATGTATTAATACCTGTATGTTAACATGGGTCTTCAAAGCACCATTAAATCATGAATTTGGCTCCTGATGGAAATTCTGTTACAAAACTAAAAGGTCACACAGAACAAGTTATTGCTTTTGATCTTATTGACCTGTCTTCAATTAGACTTAAATAAAAAGCCCATGGGAATGCAAACTAATACGTTCCTTTTGGAAAGATGTTTGGAGAACACTTAGAGTTCTAAAAATAGACCTGCCATTCTATCCTACAATACCTCTACTAGGTATATATCCAGAAGACCAAAAATCACATTATAGCAAAGATATTTGTACCAGAATGTATATTGCAGCACAATTCCTAATTGCTAAGTCATGGAAGAAGCCCAAGTGCCCATCAACCCACAAATGGATTAATAAATTGTGGTATATGTACACCATGGAACATTATGCAGCCTTAAAGAAAGATGAAGACTTCACCTCTTTCATGTTTACACGGATGGAGCTGGAACATATTCTTCTTAGCAAAATATCTCAAAAATGTAAGAAAAAGTATACAATGTATACAACAGCCCTACTATGAAACTAATTTATAGCTTTCATATGAAAGCTATTACCCAATTATAGCCCAAGAATATTGGGAAAGGGGCAAGGAAGGGAAGGGGAGGGGGGAGGATGGATGGAGGGAGGGTAATTGGTGGGACCACACCTACGGTGCATCTTACAAGGGTACATGTGAAATTTACTAAATGTAGAATATAAATGTTTAAACACAATAACTAAGAAAACGCCAGGAAGGCTATTTTAAACAGTGTGATGAAAATATGTCAAATTGTATATAAAACCAGTGTATGGTGCCCCATGATTGCATTAATGTACACAGCTATGATTTAATAAAAAAAATAATAATAATTTTAAAAAGGAGCAGAAAAAATTTAAAAAAAAAAGAAAAGAAAAAGCCCAAAATATTATCTTGCAAATCTATTGGCTTAAAATGCTATCTTGTGTATTATATAACAGCAGAAAGAGCCACTTCCAATGTGGACTCTAAACTTATAGAGTCCTGTCACTCCCATATTGATCTGGAACCCTATTAGAACTTTAATTACAGCAAAATTTCTCATAAAATAGCTTTATGAACATAATAAATGCTGCATCACATTGACAGGAGACACCTGAGAGTCCCAGTCCCCTGGAGAAGTCACTCTACTTGGGCGTTTTGTGGAAAGCATGGATTCCGGCAGATTTTGCTGTTGATGGCTGTGACTTCCTGCTTCCGGAGCATCACGCCGTGCCGTGCAGGCTTCCCTCTTACCTCCACCTGCGCCTTTCAGGTTTCTCTATCATCAACTGTCCCACAGAATGCCTTTAAAGTGGCATTGGTTATGCAGGGCTCAGCCTCACTTTTCAACCCAACTTATATGTATGTATTCCTAAATCTACAGCATCCTTCTACATGCTAATGATTTCCAAATTATCTATCATCCTCTCCTGGGCTACGTGAACCATCCATCTGTGGTGTTCTTATATTCTTTTTTTTTTAGTCAATCAGAGAACCTTTTATTCCTGTTTTAAAATAATAACAATAAAAATAATATTGTACTTATGCATTAACTCTTAATTCTTTGACTTTTTAAAAAAACACCTACCCTAATATGATTAAAATTATTGAGTGCATTCAAAAAGATATAAAATTGAATGCAATTTTAAAAGACAAACTCAACAGATGTAAGCAAATTTAAAATAAAGTGACCATTTTGAAAATGTATCCATCATTTATATGTTCATTTGAGAATTTCTGCATAAAAAGAAATTATTTTTTCTTTTATTTATTTGTTTTTTATTAAAGCATAGCTGTGTACATTAATGTGACCATGGTGTTCCTATATTCTAACGTCAGTTTAGTCAGATTTCCCATGCAGTGAGGTTTCAGTCAATAGTGGACGGCGTATACCACAGTTATGACCCCATATTTTTACTGTATCTTTCTAATGTTTAGATAGATAATTACCATTGTGTTTTGCTGTACAGTGTGTAGCCTAGGAGCAACAGGCTATAACATCTGACCTAGGTGAGTATTAAGCGATACCATCTGTGTTGGTGTAAGAACACTCCATGGTATCCTCACAACAGTGAAATCACAGCGCATTTCTCAGAACATATTCCCATCATGAAATGAGGCATGATGAAATATGGGCCCACCTAAGAAATAGTAGAAGAGAGACAGATTTCAAAGGTGCAAATTTCAAAGGTGATATTTCCCCTTTTTGCCTAAACTTGGACTTCATTTATGTTACTCTATTTACAGTTATTTTAATAGTTTATGTTCTCTTTAGATAGGCCCATGCAGTTAAATCTGCCTAAAATATATTTCCTATGTATTTATTCTGTTGATTTATATTTAACCTTCAAATCTCAGTTCATGTGTGATCTTCTCTTGCAAAGTCATTTAAACCCTCATCCACTGTAGTCTAACACACTGAGTGTATCTCTTTTATAGCCCATACACTATACATGCAATTGTCTGGGTAATTGCATATTTCCACTACCAGCCATTTAGCTGTTTGATATGAGTAACTACATAATAGTCATATTGGTGTCCCAAAGACTGTACTCATTTTGGCATAAGAAAATAGTAACTAAATATTACTTGAACAAAGAAATTAATAGACCACGGACTGAACAAGTCAGTGAATGAGGATATCAACCAGTGACACATTTCTTCTTGGGAAATAGTTTCTACTATTGCAACTGTATAGGTGTGCGCTTAAGAAATAACAATTATCTGCAAGAGGTGCTACAGAAACACAGAATCATCTTTTAACTTCATCTTAAAATAACATAATGCTTGTTTTTCAGATGATGCCTCTAGTTATTTATTGGGTGGTGGGGTAATTGCTGGCCAGCGCTGTGAAGACCCTCCATACGTCAGGGACTTTATCCATACACCAATGATCCATGCCAGCGCTGTGAAGACCCTCCATACGTCAGGGACTCTATCCATGCACCAATGATCCATGCCAGCGCTGTGAAGACCCTCCATACGTCAGGGACTCTATCCATACACCAATGATCCATGCCAGCGCTGTGAAGACCCTCCATGCGTCAGGGACTTTATCCATACACCAATGATCCATGCCAGCGCTGTGAAGACCCTCCATACGTCAGGGACTTTATCCATACACCAATGATCCATGCCAGCTTGTGAAGACCCTCCATACACCAATGATCCATGCCAGCGCTGTGAAGACCCTCCATGCGTCAGGGACTTTATCCATACACCAATGATCCTAGATTTTCAACAAGGTGACTGAGGTGATTAACTAACTGCCTTGATGGTAGTTTTTCAGGTTATGATTTGAGGTTCCAGCTAACATGTGAAGCAAATAGTTCTCCCCATGTAGAAAGAAGGGTTTGAAAGAATAGGTGACACTGAGGCAGTCCTTGAAAAAATATTGGGATGAACAGATAAAATGTGAGGAAGATGTTCACTGAAGTGGACCTGGTGGTAAAGGATAATCTGAAAAGTTAGAGAAGGTGAGCAGTCGAGTGAGGCATTAAGAGAGACACTAATGATGGTGAAAGGGTAGGCATTGCCCTGACAAGGAGAGAAAAGGAAGCTGGAGACTAAATCTTTGCCATCCGTACATGGTGAAAGGAGAGGAAGACGATTTTTCATCTCTGTTCTTGCCAATAATCACTGAGATTTTATATGTGCCAGGAATAAGGCCAAGACCATTCAACTATTGCCTTATTTAATCTCTGCATGAATCATAGGAGGCACCTTCTATTTTTCTGCATGTTTTATGGATAAGAAAACTGAGGTTTGCTCAAAATAAATAATTTCCTCTAAGCCTCCTGCTAGCAAGTCAGAATTTGAAGCTAGTTCTCTTGATCTGCAGCCACATTTCCTAGTCCGTCTTTGACTCATCCCGTCCTTGGAGAAATTTCCAGATGGTAACAATTTGCCTTTATTGGCTGGAGCTACACCCTGAATCCAGCTCAACTGATTACACGTCGGTTCCTGCTGATTGATGCTACATTTCCTAGGGTTGGCAGACACCATTGATCAATTTGGACAATGAGCTTATGTTTATGTTCACTAAATCCTTTATGACCCATTGCTTTCACTGGAGGGACTTTTGCTGTCCCTTCTGTAGACCCAAGTTTTACCTAATCTCTGAGGCCCTCCTCAGACCCACTCACTGAAAAGTTCTCTAACCACTTGATTTTTTTCTTGTTTATTTTTGAGTACATGGAAGGAACAGTTGTCACTAGGTTTAATGACTATTGAGTTTTTAATGCCAGATTATTTGCCAGGTATATGCTTTAGAGAAAGTTTTATATAAATGCAAATATACATGTGTGTGTATATATATGTATACTGCATATATATGCACATATATAATATATACACACACATACACACACACACATACACACACACACATATGTATATATATACATGTATATATATGTATATATATATATTAGTATATATATGTGTCAGAAAGAACTGAAGTCAGCCATGCCACATAAAGTACCTAGTCTGAGGTCCTAATCTTCAGTATTTCTAGGACGTTCTTCACGTGCCTTTGATTCTCTCATCTTTCCCCATTTCTATGCTCCATTGGTACCATTTTCCCCATAGTTGTCTTAATAATTGATGGTCTTTTTATCATCTTGCTTTCCTATTTATACTTAAAACAATAAAATAATCTGATTTATATTTAGGAAAAGAATGAAAGTTGATGTTCAATATTTTAATTGAATGTAGATGTTGATACATATGATTATATTGTAAGCAGGGATTTTTTTTTTTGAACAATATTATTGTCATCTTAAGAAATATATAATAAAAGGCATAGAGTCACATTAGTGCATTATATGGCCTTTTCCATGTGCGGTGGCGTGCTCCTATAGTCCCAACTACTCAGGAGGCTGCAGCAGGGGGATTATTTAGGCTTAGGAGTTCATGCTGTGGTGTGCTAAAGTCACTCCTGTGAATAGCCACTGCATTGGACAGCAACTCTAAATTTGCAAGAAAAATAAATTAAATAAATAAATAAAAGGGTAGACTTCACTGCTTGAAACTTGATCTTCTCATGGTGACCCAGAGAAGAAGTTCAAGGGAGACTTGTGTTTCATCTGTTACATTGGAGGGGGCTTGTATTCCAAAGTCTAGATTGTACCCTGAATGTTCTGACAGACATGAAATCTTTCCTGTTCTTGTTCTTCTCACTAATTTCGGGCCAACTAGAACAAGCTGTGGTCATGAAGCATTTTACTATGGCACTGTACACCGAGCACGGTTTTTGCCATGCTGAATGGCTGACTGTGTGCTGTGGAACGTCTAGGGGCAGCACAGGGAGAAAAAGTTACGTGGAATCAAGTCACCCAACATGCCTTGATTGGGAGATGAGCTTGCATCGGAAATCTCTCTTCAGCAGCTCTGTTATTCAAGACTCTTGCGAAATGATTTGTTAAGGTAGCGAGAGCAAGTAACAGTTAACCTGGAACAACCTAGGGATTAAAGGATGCAACTCCCATGCAGTAAAAAATCCACGTATAATCGTTGACTCTCCAAAAACTATTAATAGTTTAATTGACCTATAACATGGTTGAGTAGCACCTATTTTGTATGTCATATGCATTATTATTAAGAAAATCATGGGGAAATACATATAGAGTACAGGACTTTATTTATCAATACCAGAAATTCATGTTCTATGTTTATCAGATCTGTCTAAACTGAAGGGTAATTACAGCTGTAGACCTCAATCTAGAATATATATTAAGCAATTCAAGTAGCATCCCTAGAGGAACTTTTTATGGGTCCCATGGTTCTATTCAAGTTTTATGATATTGTGCTAAACATGGTAAAGAATATACAAGAATTTTGAGATATCACTTTTCCCTACTATGTACAATTTACTAGAAGGACAAATTGCGGTTGAAGATAATTAATGTCACAGTGGACATTTGCAATACTTGACATCACTGCAATAGCAAGAGGGGTGACTGAAATTATCATAGTAGTATAGTATATACCATGGTTAATTTCATGCAGTTATGATTTATTTCTGAATTTTTACATTTGTTTACTTTTCTTTTGACTGTATCTGTGTTTGTATATGTAATTTTTGATACATTTTAACTTGTTAAAGTAGATTTTTGCATATTCTAGGGTGGCAAATGATAAAGTAGAGTTGTGTCTACATGTATTTTATGCATCCATGACATATCTCACTTTTTCTTATGTTTTTGATATTTCTAGACTATGCTGATAGTTTGTGAGTTTTTTTCAAATTGTCACAAACTTCCATTTTCCTAATATATTTATTGAAAAAAAATCCATGTATAAATGGGCCTGCACAGTGCAAACCCTTGTTGTTCAAGAGCCAAATGCACTGACATGAGAAGGCTTTGAATATGCTGGTCCACTGGGCACTTAGGTCAGACTGAAGATACGTATATTACTAAAATCCTACTTTCCTTTCCTAACGTTGCACATCGGATACACATCGCATTCAGAATAATCATTTTTATGAGTTCCAAAATTTTCTCATTGCTTTTAAAGCTCAGTATTCAGTACATACCTCACCAAAAGAACAAGTTTGATGCTGGAGAAGAAAATTACAATGCTCAGAATGTTGTTAAATGTTAAAGATAGAATTATTCACAGTCAAGGAGATTGACTGTACAATGCATCTCTCAAGGATCCCTCCAGAACTCCTTGAGAATCATTTTCTGTACAAAATCTTCCCTTACATCCCAACCCAATATAGCAGCCATCTACTGAATACCTGCTACATGGCTTCCAGGAGTCCTGTGCAGTCCTCACTTGGGTAAAGTGTTCATTGCCTCAACCATACACTCTGAGGACAAGTGCGCTAAGCCCATTCTGTAGTCACCTCTATGGCTGTTATGCAGTATTGGATTGGGAAAAGTGGGGAAAAGCTCATCTTAAATATCACCAGTGCCTGTTTTAATCTAAACAAGAGCCACCTTCAGCAGGAAACAGGAATGGTGACGGCAAGGTCTATGTTTGGCAAGGTCGATGTTTAACATTCTACTTTTGAGTTTCAACCTCAAAACAGGTTGAGACTTGTTTAGATTCATTGATTACGACCCTCCAGGCTGATTAGGGATTAGTCTATGAGGTTTCTCATGTTATGAAACCTACCCAAACTTGGATGTACAGCTGAGTTCCAGAGATAATCAAAATAGACCATGATTATAGTTAAGATTAATGACAGCCAGCTAACACGGTTAGATCCCCTGTATAAACTGATGGAGGGAGGGAGGATAAACTGCTGAGTGCACATAACTGCTCACAGACAGGGAGGCTTTCTGGAAGGCTCTGTGGTTTTCAGGGCTCCCTCAAGACCTAAGTCAGCAGTCCTCAGCCTGAGGAAAGCCCGGGGCTGGAGTGGAAAAGGATAGGTGAAGAGTTTCAGGGCGTCCCCACATGCCTTCAGTTCTGGAGCATTCCATCATCCTCTTGTAGATCTTCACGTTGAGTTATAACATTGATACTTACCCAAATGTTCTAAAACGGCATTATTTTAGGCGTTGTCTTAATTCAAGAAACATAAGATTTGCTAGGATGTGAGACAGCTGCCACACATTCTCCATCCACGCCAGCCAGTACACTGTAATTCTTATTTCTCTCCATGTTTAAATCATCACTCACACAGGGCTGAAATTCTTAACAAGATCTCACCTCTCTGTTTAACAACCAGGCAACATTAGCCTATATTCTGTTCACAAGAAGCTTGAGACTCCCTTCCCCATGCCCTGAGCACAGGCTTCCCCAAGAGTGCTTTTCTCACCTAAATCTGAGCTCAGATGCCACCTCTTTCAGTTAGACATTCTTGGAGTTCTAAGGTTAAGCAGCTTCCAGTCTGGTTCCCATGGTGACTATTATACATTCTGTATTTGTATCAGGATCAGTATTTTTATATAGTACGTATGCAAAAATTTTCTTTATTCTGTACTAGAACTTCTGTTCCTTGAGATCATGAATATGTTTTATTGTATTTTTATGCCATATGTGTACTTGAGGACTGTTCAATAAGCTTTATTTTTTTTAATTAATTTTACTTCCTATTATTAAGCCTATTCATAAATATTGTATTAGTCACAGGAATAATAAATAAACATAAAACAGTATTTTTTTACCAACCTATTTCTAATTTTTTCTGCTTCGAGTCTTAAGTGCCTTACACACACTCATGTCTCACTCTGTCTTCCTAATAATCCCTGAGAATAGAATTATCAGCCCCATTTTGCAGATGATGAAACTAAGCATTGAAACAACTCACCCAATGTTTTATATCAATTGAAGTAGGATTTCAATCCAAATACCCTATAACTTATAACTGGTTAAAGCCAGATGAGCGTATGTAGAAGATCAATTTTAACATCTTGCTCTGTAAATGTACAATTAATTTTTGAAGTGGTAGAGAATCAATTGACAATTTTCTTCTTATGTGAGTATTTTACAACGGGAAAAAGTAAGTAAACCACGTGCAATCTATATTCAGATGTTAAATTTCACTGGTGCTTTCATCATATGAATCAATTTCATATTTGTGCTCTAAATTAACTGTGAATTCTTTGGTCAGTCATTAAATTGCATTTAATCAATTTAAGAGAGGAAAGCCATCTGTCAGGTGTGTGAGCCTAATTAGCCACATTGTTTTGAATGGACCCGTATATAATGGTAGTGATTTTATTATCAAGAGTTACAATTCAAATTTACGGAGTTTTATCATTACATTTTATGTGACTCTCAGCAGCTCATCAAAGGTCTATTTCTGTGAGAATCTCCATACTTTGGCTTAATAAAGAACATTTTATAAGGAGATTGGATCTGAATGAAGCCATGTGGTGAGACTGGAATTTCTGGAATGCCTCTTGTGGAAGGTAATAGCCAGTTCATCCAAACACATTTCTATTTGACACATACAGTGGCCGTGCCACACACATTTGCTGAGCCCTCCTAAAGTAAGCACGACCTAGATCCTATAGGAGTTGAGGGTGAACAAGACACTGCCATAACTTGCAGTATTTTATATTGTAATTGATGAGGTTAATTATTTCAGATTTAATGCAAGAAATCTAAGACTTCTCGAAAGCAAAGTATCAAATTTTGTTCCAATAAATTCTTGGCTAATAGTCACAGCTATAGTCATAAGTGGGTATTTCTAGTTTGTATGAAGGCATTTTAGTTGCTGAGGGCCAATGTTTAATAACAAGAGAAGACGCCCAAGTGCCCATCGACCCATGAATGGACTAGCAAACTGTGGTACATGTATACCATGGAATACTATGCAGCCTTAAAGAAAGATGAAGACTTTACCTCTTTCATGTTTACATGGATGGAACTGGAACATATTCTCCTTAGCAAAGTATCCCAGGAATGGAAGAAAAAGTATCCAATGTACTCAGCCCTACTATGAAGCTAAACTATAGCTTTCACATGAAGGCTATAAACGAACTATACCACAAGACTATGGGGAAATGACCAAGGAAGGGGAAGGGAGGGGGGAGGTTTGGGTGGAGGGAGGGTGATGGGTTGGGCCACATCTATGGTGCATATTTTTATCTATAATAAAAAAATAAATAAAATAAAATAAAAAAAAGGAAAAAAAATGGTCTTTATAAGCTATAGCACATACACAAATATACAAAAAAAAGGAAACCATATTCTTCTTGAACTGAACACTAAAGGACGTGTATATTTAGCAGTTCTGTAGAAAGAATACTAAATCATCAAAGCATAGAAGGGGAAATAAATATTCTATCAATCATGCTGAAAAAGATTAGAATTCAAGTTGAAGGTTTTATTAGGATTTCTATCCTATAAATCCATGTTAGTCTTCAATGACACATGTTCAAATGAAAATCATAATCATCCTAACCGACTTTTCCACTTAAAGGCACACAAAAATTAAGTAAATTGGAAAAGCTTTATGTTGTCTATGTAGCATTTCCATAGAATCAACCAGTGTTCCTGATGCTATAAATACTCTGTGAGAGTTTGCTTCAGTGAAGAGTTATTTTAAACATGTACCTGTTAAACTTTTTAATAAACTCAAACTCTGCAACAATATTTAGTTATTCCCAGGAGGTCCATTTTGTTCTAATTAGGCCTCTCCAGAGAAATAGAATCAATAGTAGATACATGTGGATATGGAAAGAGAGAGAGGAGAGAGACAGAGAAACGAAACAGAGGGAGACAAAGACACACAGAGAGAGATTTACAGAGAATTGGCTCACAAGATCACAGAGGCTGAGAAGTCCCAAAATTATCAGTCGAAGGCCTGAGAACCAGGAGAGCTAATGGTGTAAGTTCCATTCTCTCCCGGCACAAAGGCTGTCAGGCAAAGAGCAGAATTCTCTCTTGCTCAGGCCTTTTATTCTATTCAGGTCCCCAACAGAGTCAATGAGTCCCAAAGAACAATCTGCTTTACTCAGTCTATGGATCCAAAGATGAATCCCATCCAGAAATATCCTTACAGACACACCCAAAATAGTGTTTAAGCAGATATCTGGACATTCCGTGGCCCACTCAAGTTGGCTTATACGATTAATCATCACAGATAAGAAAATCTTTAGAGACTAAATAAAAAATAATGTGGTGTAAAACACCATACCAAGCCCAGGAGTTGGAGGTTGCTGTGAGCTGTGACGCCACAGCTCTCTACCAAGGGCAATAAAGTGAGACTATATCTCTAAAAAACTAAAAATAAAAATAAAACACCATACCATCACATTCAGACATTTTGAAAATGGAGTGGTTAGCTGTATCACTATCTTTTGGGGTTTCATTTCTACTCATCGATGTCTCCTTAAAGGAAACAATAGACCTGTCTTTACCAGACTATGGGAATAACTTCGGTGAAGAGTTTTTCTTTATAGACCAGAGGAAAATTATTCAAAAGTAAGCCAGAGGGGTGGTGCCTGTGGCCCAAAGGGGTAGGGCGCCAGCCCCATAGGCAGGAGGTGGCAGGTTCAAACCCAGCTTCAGCCAAAAACTGCAAAAAATAAATAAAATAAATAAAGAAAAAAAACTAAAGTAAGCCAGGATTTCTTTTCTCTCAAATTCATACTGTCCATGAAATAATATAAGAAGAACAATTTTCCCCATATTAATTTAAAAAGTAATAATATTCCTTAACTATATGGATGTAATTTTTCTTTAATGCTACAAAACAATTCTAAAGTTCATCTGTGTATGAACTCAACTCAATGGTAAGAAAGAAAATAACCTCATTTAAAAATGAGCAAAGAATCTGAACAGACATTTCTCAAAGGCAGATATACAAATAGCCAACAACTATATGAGAAAAATCTTCAAAATCACTAATCACCGCAGAAAGTAAAATCAAATCACAATGACATATCACCTGATACCTGTTAGGATGGCTATTATCAAAAACATGAATGGTAAGTGTTGGAGAGAATGTGAAGGAAAGGGAAGCCTTGCATTTTGTTGTTTGTTGGTTATAAATTAATACAACCATTACATAAAACAACATAGAAGTGCCTCAAAAAATTAAGAATAGAGCAATAACATGATTCAGAATTCCCAGTTCTTGTAATATACACAAAGAAAATAAAATCAGTATGTTGGAAAGATATATGTGCCTCATGTTCATTGCAGTATTATTCATAATTGCTAAGATATGGAATTCAATCAATGGTTGAATAGATGTTTGACAAAGACACAATAGGAATTCAATGAAGATAGAAAATTTTTAAATAAATAGTGATGGATCACCTGGATAAAAAAAGTGTAAAACGATGAAACTTGATCTTTGCCTTATCCCTCACACAAAGTTAATTGAGATGGATTGTAGACCATCTACAATGCTAAAGCTAAAACTGCCAAAGAAAATACAGGAAAAAATGTAATTACTTTGTGGAAGATAAGGATCTCCTAAAGATAGAAACAGAATTAACTCTTAAAGAAAAAAAATAAATTGAACTTCACAAAAACTAAGAAATTCAACTCTTCAAAAGTGACAATTAAGAAGATGGAAAGGCAAGCCAAAATCTGAGAGGTAATATTCACAAAAAATACCCGACAAAAGACTTAAACCCAAAGTAGTTTAAGGATTACCACAAATTAACAAAAACAACCTAACCAAAGGTGTGCAAAAGATTTAAATAAGTGCAAATCGATACTACAATGAGATGCTATTTTTTCATACACTGGAATAACCGAAATGAGAAAAAATAAAACAAAGGCAACAACACTCAATGTGTGTGAGAAAAATGAACTGACTGCAATTTACATACATTGTTGATGGGAGCATAAAATGGTTAAACCACATTGGAAAATGATTTGGCAGCTTCCTATAGCATTAAACACATGCTTAAACCATCACCTATCAATTTCAATCTCAGTTATCTCCAAAATAAATGAATATATATATATCCACAAAAAAGATTTGTATAAGATCATTTATAGCAGCATTACTCATAATACTAAAAAACAGGAAGTAGCTCATGTTTATCAGTAGCAGGTTATATGACCAAATTGTGGCATACTCTTATAGTGGAAGACTGTGTGTCAATAAAAAATAATTAACTGCTAATACCTTACAAGAATATTTAAAAATACACAAACATTATGTCAATCAGAAGAAACCTAGACCAAAAATTTTGTCATTTCTCTATATGTGTATTTTACCACAATAAAATTATGTGGTGCCATTTTTAAAAATATCAATGACTAAAACCAATAGGTTTTAGAAAAGAATTATAAAATATATGCATATATAAATTATGGGTTTGTACATAATACACAATAGTTTAAAAAAAGAGAAAAATATTTACAGCAAACATGACAAAAGGTTAATATAATATTAATAGACAATATAAAAATAAGACAAACACTAAAATTTTAATAGAAATGAGTAAAAGTCATATGAGCAAATCATTTGCAAAAGAGATAATAAATGTGACTGACTTTTACAATCTTTTCGAGTGCTTTCTCTTTTGCTTTTTTGAAAACTACAACACTATTCCCAACCTCCCTTGGAGCTACTGCTCGTCATAGAACACAATTTTCACAAGAGGAAGAAAACATTTTTTCATTTTCTTCTTTCTGCCTTCCCTTCTTTCCTTCTGGAACAATACAAGTTAATCTGGTAATGCAGTGGCCATATTGTGACCATAAGGCAGAGAGGAACAGCAAAAGCCAGGATGCTCAGAATGGCCAAGTTAAAACATAAAAAGGACACGGGCTTGTAAGCGTTGTTGTCTTTTTTTATTTATTTATTTATTTTTTTTTTTTTGAGCAGTTGAATCAATTTCACTCTTATGTGAGAAAATGACATGTGAGAAAAATAAGGCTCAAATTTGTTTAAACCACAATTACTGAGTTCTCTGAAAGGCAGTCTTTACCAACAAGCTAATCAATATTTGAGAAGCATTTAACATCAAACAATAGTACAGCTATGAAACAAAAATATTTCATTTCTTTGTTTTATATATCAAAATTACAAATACTTTTAAGAAATATAATCATCAAATAGGGTAAATTGAAAAATGCATTTTTTTTTATTTTACTACCACAGGGAATATAAATTTAGATCTGTTTTGAAGATGACAATAATATGTAGAGACCACAGTGTTGTTATAATATAAATTTGTATATACTCTGTCATTTTATTATATACCATATGCATTATTAATAATTAACACTTATAACATAGAATTCAATCTACTTGCAGCTGCTATTCAAGAAAAATGGTCTGTATTTTTTTCCCACCTTCTAAATCGCTTACTTGTGTTTCACATTGGCAGAATGTTACCTGCAACCCTGCTGCTTCCAGGGATTCCAGAAATTGTAGTTCCCGAGAAAATGATTCTAAGAAATGTAGTTCTCAGAGCAAAGAGGAAAGCACTAAATTGAGAAAAGCCAATTCAGTCCAGCAGGGAAATGGCTAAGTGAATTGTGGACACAAATGCAGTTGAGAATGGCATGTTTGCTCCCCTAACAGGTTGAGATACACTTCAAAATCTAGTGTTCCATGGGTGAGGTGAACAGGTTATCATAGCTATCTCTTGGAAAATTCTGAAAAATTCTACCACAACAGAAACCTGTTTAACACTTCCTAACCTACATTAGTCCAAACTTAATTGACCAGAAAACACATTAGGAAATAATATGTGTTGCATAAATATTAAATTATTTTACAAAGTTTTTAATATGGAAAATGAATTATATAATATACTCAAATTAGAAACTTAAAAGGCATGAGATAAAAATGTAAATAGTATTTCTAGCACTTCCTTCCAACCCCAAGATGACTAATTTTCACACCCCCTGGAGTTTGCCCAGACCTCTGTGGAGACCTAGCTTTTGTAAAAAAAAAAAACACTTTTTTAATACTATACAATTTCCACCACTACCACCACTAGTATGGTGGAAACTTCAAAAGAAAGGAACATTTTCTTATTCACAGCTCCACCTTTGGTGCCAATTTATGAATGAATGAATGAATTAGTTGCTATTCTAGAGCTTCTGTTACCTTATAGGAAAGATAACCAGTGGGACTGGGAAATATTCTCTGGGGAGGTGTTTGTAGACTGAGATTGAATGGTAATTAATCTTTAACTAGCCAAAAGAGGGAATAGGCATTGTTGAGAGGACGTAACCTGGGAAGAGACTGGATACGTCTGTGGTGGTAGACAAATCCATGTGAGTAGGTAATGGGGTATGTGGTGAGGTCAGCAATAGTAATGTTGAAAAGATAGCTAAAGGTTGGATGACAAAAGATCTTATAATCTTTTATGAAAAGTTGTGATAAGCAGTTGAAATTTTTCTAATTTTTACAATCTAGAAAGCTTGCCTTGGCAGCAATTGAGAGGCAAAATTGGAGGCAAAAAGGCCAAAGATTGATTTAGGCATTGAGAGGAAGAGCCTTATAGATAGAATAAGATAAATGGTGAAACTGGTGTTCAGTGTAGTAAGAAGCAAAACATGATCTCTGGTCTGTCTGACTCTGTAACTCAGACGCACACACACCCCTACCCTTAAAATCCACCTTGCCCAGTCTCATCCTGCTCTTGGAATGAAGCAAGTGAAGGCTAGGCCACAAAGTCTGCCCTGGGACATCCTCTGGAACATCCAGGAGAGATTTCTAGTAAGAAGTTTGACATTTAGGTCTGTGGTTCAGGAACAGCGCAGGGTCTCCAAAGGTAAATTGGGGGATCATGAGCATGAAGGCAATAGTTGAACTTTTAAGTGTGAATGAGACCACCAAGAGACAAGTACAGAAAAGGGCGGGGGGATAAGTGGTTCCATACTGCAATGGTTAGCACTCTGGACTCTGAATCCAGAAAAAGGCAGGGAGAGCAGAAGAACAGAAATAGAGGGAATGCAAGGGCTTGCCTGGGAACTTCTGGGAAGAGATGCTCTTTTCTTGTAAGTTGCACTAGAGCTCCCAGGCGGGGCCTGCACCTAACATCAATGCCCGGAGAACTAGAGGCAACATATGAAGGGAACCCGGGGCTGCATCCAGTCCTGCCCTGGGCTTTTTCAGGAACGTGAGGTTCTGCTTTTATCTATGCCAATTAGTACTGGGATTTCTGACACTGGCACCTAAAATGCCCTGACCACTGCCCTTTCTCACCAGGACGTCACAAGTGTGAGATGATAAAACCAATGAAGAGAAACCTGTCTGGATTTCTGCCATGTAGGTTCTCCATTAATCATTAACTAATCCCTCTTCCATGACCTTCGAGTTGTGAATTCTGGACTTTCCTGCCCATTTTAACACCGTCTCAAACTGGCTGTGCAGGAGCAGCTCAGACACCATTTTTCGCACCTACACACGTCTAGCTGGAGGGTGGTGAAGGTTGTTCTGCGTTATCAGATCATGAAGAGATTGTGGGAAGAGCCCACAGTTCAAGCATTTTATTCATGTTACTACTGATTGTCCATCACTGACAGATTCCAGTGCATCAAATGAAGCTGAATGAGTGTGACGTGAGAGGGCACTGTACACATCACCCAATTTAAGGTAAGAGTTCCAGACCTCAGTGGAAAGCATGAATACTTTTTTGTTTTTATTAAATAATAGCTGTGTACATTAATGCGATCATGGGATACCATACATTGGTTTTATAGACCATTTGATATATTTTTATCACATTGATTAACATAGCCTTCCTGACATTTTCTTAGTTACTGTGTTAAGACATTTATATTCTACATTTAGTAAGTTTCACATATACCCTTGTAAGATACACCATAGGTGTGGTCCCACCAATCACCCTCCCTCCGCCCACCTCCCCCTTCCCTTTTCTCCCTATCCCCCTTCCCCCTATTCTTAGGTTATAACTGGGTTATAGCTTTTATATGAAAGCCATAAATTAGTTTCATAATAAGTCTGAGTACATTGGATACTTTTTCTTCCATTCTTGAGATACTTTACTAAGAAGAATACGTTCCAGCTTCATCCATGTAAACATGAAAGAGGTAAAGTCTCCATCTTTCTTTAAGGCTGCATAATATTCCATGATGTACATATACCACAATGTATTAATCTATTCATGGATCCATAGGCACTTGGGCTTTAAAAGCACAGATACTTTTTTAACAAACTTCCTAATGCTTCAACCCTGATGGGTGCCAGTACTTTCATACATTATGCTTAGATTGTTCAACATAACTGCACGAGTAAGTGGTGATAGAAGCTAGAACTGAGGCTTTGAACCTTCTCTGACGTAGCAATGTCTAAGATGAAACTAACATGCATCTTGCTTGACAAAGAAGGAATTTTTTTAGGAAAAAAAAAAAAAAACTTGTTTCTCTACCCATAAGGAATGCTGTAAAGGTTCGATTTTCCCATCTTTCCAGGCTCAATGATTTCCTTTTGCTTTTTGGATTGATGCCAAGGTGTGTACTAAAATCTCTGTGATATACAGTTTGCCAGATGTACCCAAGTTAACTTTGTTAAGCTCTCAAAATTGTTCTTTCCTCTCACAGGTATTCATTATAATGAAGACCTATACTCTGTGTTAATTTTCAATTCCCTAGGTAGAGTTTTTCACAGTTATGAGGTGAACCTAATTCCACAGTTGGCCATTAAACACCTGTGCTGAAATGATAGCTTTCTTGCTTCTTTCCCTTGAAATAATTTCTGGATTAACATTACATTTTGGATACACTGAACTTTACATGGTATTCAACCTCATGATCTCAACCTTTACTGACCAAACAGTCAGATGCAGGCATTAAGAATAGATGAAGCTGAGTGATAAGTAACAATGTCAACAGATTTTATTCTTTTTGGTGACAAAATAAAATCTGTGCACCCGTGATGTCTAAGACACACTGTTTGATCAGGAAGAAGGCAAAAGGCATTCTAATCTTTCATCACAGTGCCCCTCAGAAACATCGGCGTGTACGCATGCATGTACTGTTATCTTTTGAAACTCATAAAAATCAATCACTGAGGAAATGTACTAACATCCATCAAAGATAGAGCTGTTCGCCATCTGCGACGCTCACCATGAGCAGGGATGTATGGTGAGGGAAAACTTACCAAGCAGAACCCATGGACCATATAATCTTCTTCTCAAAAGCTGGAAAAAACAGTTTTTGTACTATGTGACATTTTATAGAACACGTTCAAGTTAGTACTCTCATGAGGGGAAAAGCCATAAACCAAAAGTTTCAAGCACAGCGTGATTTTCAAAAGGACAGGCAGTAGTGAGATGTATTCTACCAGATGTAGTAACATTTCTGCTAACATAAAATTCTAGTCTATATCATTGCATGAACAGTAATCCAAGGGAGAGCTAAATTTGATTAGGGTACGAAAATGAAAATGACTTTGTACTTTTCCCAATAAAATGGGAATTATTTTAGAAGTCTGTGAAGTTATTAATGGCTTTGTCTGAATGCCAGATAATAAGGAAATCAGAGGCAATATTTTTAAAATAAATTTCCCTTTTCTGGAAAACTCAACTTGGTGCAAATGAAGCCTGGGTCTGTGGCTTCCTGTCTGTGTTTCCTACACTGATAAGCACCTGATAGACCCTGCATTTTAAATGTTACATACAGATGTGCTAATAATTGTTTTATTAAAGAACCCAGTTCATGCATCTCTGCCATGCAGCTCTGCCTCAGTCCACCTTCCTCACTTCAAAAATTCTATAGCACAGGCCGCGGGTTGGTGGCTCACGCCTATCATCCTAGCACTCTGGGAGGCCAAGGCAGGTGGATTGTCTGAACTCAGGAGTTCAAGACCAGCCTGAGCAAGAGTGAGAGCCTGTCTCAAAAAAAAGGAAAAAAATGGCTTGGCTTGTGGCAAACACCTTTCGTCTCAGCCACTTGAGAGGCTGAGGCAAGAGGATCACTTGATCCCAAGAGTTTGAGGTTGCTGTGAGCTGTGATGCCACAGCACTCTACCAAGGGGGACAAAGTGAGATTCTGTCTCAAAAAAAAAAAATCTATAGCACAGTCCTTGCTTCCCTCACCAGTCAGCCTCAAGAACTCTGTCTCGAATAAAGATTCTCCCTCCATCTTTGCATCACTAAAATATTTTATACACAATCAGTGCAAACTAGTACATATAGAAAGAATGTAATCATTGAATAAATAACCTTACCCCTTACCCATTTATATTTAAATGCCAATGTCTGCTTTCTAAGTTGATGCTGTCAGTGCTTCTGAAAGGTAACAGACAGCAATGACAGAGGACAAGGGTAAGCCTGAAAGGGACACTGCTACAAGGCCCAACCACAGGCGTCATCTGCTCCACCCTCATCATTTCCACTTAAACAGAGAAATGAATTCAATAGATAAATTAGCTCCAGATCTGGAACCCAGCTCTTGGACGGCTATATTTCACTTTTCACTCTACCTATGGTGCTGAAAAATGTAAATCTTAATAGGACTTGGAGTAAGTATTCTCTTTGGCATCAACTGTTTGCCACCTTCAGTGGATTCTTTTTTATGGGCTCTATATGGTCTTTTCTCAAACTTCCTACATAGAAAAATAATACACAAACTGGAAACATTAAATACAAGGACAAGAAAAGAGCGAACAAATGAGTGAAACAGAAATGGATGCTGTCAAGTAAGTTCCTGTATTCTTTTACGATGTTTTAATTTAAACTTTCCTTGAGAATATGCTTCATTTCACCCAATTAGCTGAATATAGGGACTGCATAATATCCTTGTGCTTGTCACTGTATCAGCCAGAACTAAAGATACCTTCAGAACCTTTTGTTTAAATATCAGATTACTACAAGGGGGCCTATGATTAAGTTACATTGTTTGTGTTTGTTAGGTAAAGTCCAAGTTGTAGTTGAGCCCTTCACGCAGGAGGTGAGCTGTATACCCTTACATTGAACTCCTTACGTGAGAGCTTGCTAAAGCTTCTCCCCCATACCCCAACCTTCTCAAATTTAATTGTGTTTTTCTCTCGTGTGGGTGTGTAGTAGTTCATCTGTTAGATTCATATTCATATGCAGTACCTTGATGCTTGCTTTTCCATTTGCAGCTCAATTCACAACCACCAAGATGTGGAAATATCCAAGTGCCCATCCATCCATGAAAGAATAAACAAATCGTGGTATATGTATACCATGGAATACTATTCAGCCATAAAAAGATGGTGACTTTACATTTGTTGTATTTACCTGGAACAATTATCTATGAATGTTTCATGCCTTTCAGTTTGGTTTATTTTTCTTTAAAAAAAAAAAAACATAACTTATTCACAGCAAATAGTAAAAGGTGAGGCCCTGTACATGTTCTCAGTGCTGAGGGCTTGCAAGGCACTTAATCCTGCTGGGCTGAGGCAGCACATCAATTGTCCAAAAGAACGAACAAGATGATACACGGTCTTCCCACACCTCTGGCACTAAGTAATCTCTCAAATTCTAACCATTATTAGGAGAGACCGATGGAGCATAAACCAGGAACAATCTTAGGTCTCACAAAGCTTAAATGTTTATAAATGTTTAACAAATTTTCACTTGGAAATTCAAGGCAAAACCAAATGTTTTATTACTACTTAGTTTATGTTCTAAAATAAAAGGAATAGAGAGGCAATTTGAATAAAAACAAAGCACATGGCTTATCATTTGATTTTAAAAGAAAAAAATAGAACGGGTTTAACATTATCATTTTCCAATCTCTAAGCCGATTCTAAATATTTTAAAAATATATCTAAACCTGTAACAAAATCCAAATTTTATCTTTGGGAAAAGTCAATTTCATCACCAATACAAAGGATAATATGCCTAGCCTTATAGGCACTGGTAAAATTTTTATAACATAAAATTTTTGCAGTTATATACACCTAAAATATTGTGCACAAAAACGCACACACAGGAACATGTAGGTGACTATATATCAATGACTTTTGTATATTCATTGACAAAACATGCTCTGGAAAAAAAGGTTTACTTATTGAAAAAGACTTTTAATTACAAAAATTATTTTAATTTTAGAAAATATATATATTCCTGGCAAGAATTTGCTCTTATAATTGGTTATTTTGAAACTTGAATTGAGTTTTTGTAAAACTTGCTTCAAACTAGGCAGCCAAGAATTATGGTGGGATTGTGCATATTTGATGGTATCCATGTGGTTTTTCTTCCTTAATTTCCTTTATAAAGCAATTTGAGATAAACAAAAGTGAGCAAATAAAAATTCCTTACATGTTTTCACTTCCATTTACAAATCCAGTTTTTGAAAAATCAGAAATTGTGGCCAACTTTTTCTAAATCAGATCACTCATCTTTGAAAGCAAACCACTTCTCTAGACAATCTAAGAGCTAGCAATTTTTTCACTTTCACTATCAGAAAATAATTCTACAGAAATGCTATGGAAGTTTTCTTGGGTGTATTTTATTCTTAAGTTTATGATGTTGTTTAAACAATAATGTATCTCTATTTATGAGTGAGCATTTTAGGGTTTAGAGTGTACAAACCAAAGACACCACTATTCAGTATTCTAAACAGCTAACATCATTTTCCACCACAAATGGACACTTTTTTTTTCTTTCCCACATCAAGGAATTTTTAGAGTAACAATATGGCAACTCCAGGTGGTGTGGTTCTCTGTAGATAATCAGCCCCCTCTACCCCCCCTTAGAAAACCTCCACCTTCAGAGGCAATGCTTGCCAGACCTGGGTCATGCTTTCCTGCCTGCGTATACGCGGAAGACAGGAATCAGAAATGTTTGTAAGACATGAGAAGCATACAGAATGTATGTGCCTTGCCAATTTGTTAATTATAAAATCTACTAACATTGCTGGAAAGACTGTGCTTTTACACTGTCATTGTAATTAAGAAGTTTTAGTACGTGGTTTTGTGTTGTGACACCATCGATCAAAGTCCAGTTTCTGACATGTGCAGTAGAGGCAATATGTTCCACATAGGTTATTTCTGGAATTGTATTGCTTACTGTAATAGAGTCCCATCATGTAACTCTGTTGCACCAACTTCACCTGCCTGCTGCAGCTGCCTCTGCTGAGTCCACTTCAATACTCGCCCGAGCATGCACAAAGTGCAGCTATAGAGAGGGAAGAGAATGATTTTTAAGAGTTATATTTTATTGACCAATATGCACAAAATCCAAATTTGGTTCTCTGGATATGACGTGAATGCTAAAACCTCAATCTTTTAAATCTTTTGGTTTATTTAGAACCTATGCCTGAGATAACTGGCCTTCAGAAGACAAAAACAGTTTGTGTATTTCCTTTTAGTAATGAAAACTAAAGAAGCCTTCTGGGCAATATCAAGTGCTTATTTTGGAAGAGATCTGCAATGTGCATTCCCTACTGTCCACTGCTCCATAAAATATGTTTTGGGCGGAGAAATAGCCCTCAATAAAGAAGAAAAACTTCTTTAAGAAAGAAAAGGATAAAAGCATTTCTTTCATGCGTTTGACTCAGTGATGAAGTGTTTCAAGGGCAGAAGGGGGCTGAAAATGGAAACTGACAAAATGATAAAATAAGTTGGTTGGAAGTTGACAGAAAAATTTGAGCACTCTTAAGTGATGTTAAAGAAAGCAAAGTATATATTGCAGACAAAGCAGAACAAGAAGGAAGCTTTCTTTAATTGCAAGGAAAAAAAAAAAAAAGCAAAAAACCTGACTATTGCCAAATTTAATTTCTTTCCCAGAATTTAACTAACTGCATAAGATTTGACATGCTATATCAGTGCATTAAGAAAATCAGTCACAATTACTGTCAAATGCACAATGTTCTGCTCTGAAAAGCTTTTGAATTAGACCTGTTTCAAAATATAGCAAGGAAACTGACCTAGTACATGTTCATACCCAGGGATATATTGTTTGAAATAAATCTTCTACCATCACATTTTTCACAGATGAGATTCAATTTCTAAGTCTGTTCATTTCTAATCAGCTGTGATACAAAGGGAAATCCAAAAATTAGCAAAACAAAAAAGGGGATAGGACAAAAGGAATAACTTTTAACGTGCATTTTTGCCTTTTCTTAAGATGGTTAAAATTGTACTGATTGTTACCTAACAGAAATGCAACTCAGTATCGTTCTTTTAATATTAATTTTAACACAAAATATGGCCGCATGCATACATATGCAAAATTATCTATAGCACACAGAACGGATAGATAAATGACATAAAATTGATAGATCCTTTCTTCAAGTGAGAAAATCATGTAACTCCATAAATGATGGAATATGCAATAAAATCAGTAGAACAAGTATTTATGCAGAATATTAAACTTAAGGTGGGTTAAGTAGTATTTGCAACTAAAATAAAATAATGCTCATCACTGGATTTGTGTTATTTTTCTAAAGTCTAAAACTACATGATTTTATGATATATTTCTAGCTTCTTATCCCACATTTTCTATATTTAACTTAAGGTTTCTAATGATACTTGTTAATTCCCTCGGGGACAGGCTAGAGCTCTGCCAGGAGAAGTGTGGAAAGACACAATCACTAAAAACATAACTAGAAATTAGGGTGTCTGTTATTCATATTAATAGAATCTCCAGCTCATAGACGTCTTTCAAGTCCATTATCATAGAATCTGAAGAGTTCACAGTTCCAGGGATGAAGCCAAATCTTACAAATATACATCCTGGGTAGTGCTTGACAGTGCAACCTTTGTGAAATAACAGAAGAAAGAATTACAAGCACTTTTTCGGAATGTCATAGTTTAAAAAAAAAAAAAAAAAAAAAAAAAGATGTGACAGAGGGATAGATGACTCCAGAGATTTGGAAGGTGACATTGAGTCTCTCACATGCACATCAGCTCATCAGAGAGCAAACAACAGTTATTCCTATTCAAAAGTAGCTGCAATGACCTTTGTATAATGAACTAATGGCTTTAGTCAATTTCCCGTGGCCTCCATCACATCATGAAAATTCTTACTAGTCAGGAACGTTATTTGCAGCCTGATCAGAAGATCTAAGGAATAAAGAGATGTGCACACACCCTCACACACATATAACCACCTGAAATATCTGCCTTCTACAAGGTAGAGTTTTCTGAGCAAAGTGCTACTGTTATGAACAGGCTTGCACCAGTGCTATCTTGCAGTCAGGGCATTTATGTTAGCTGATGAGGCCATGGAGGACCAGAATCCCTTCTATATATGCCTGTCCATATAACATCACATATGTTAGATGTTGGACATGAATTTTGATAGTAATGGTGGCTTTTTAAAGAAAACCGTCCCTAATTCACCTAGTTTCATTCTGGTAGTCCTCTGAACTCCAGCACTCCAGCAGCGAATAGTACCCACTGCTCTTAGGAAACTCTTATAATTATATGTTGATGTGTCTGCTTCTTTTTCTGGATTTTGACCACCTTGAAGACTCAGATTATGCCTCACTCATTTCCAAATCTCCAGCAGTAGTGGGTAGCCCCTTACTTGTACTTAATGCTTGTTGATCTAATTTTGGTTACTCCACCTGTCTTTTCCATGATGTTGCCTCTCCTAATACCTGTCTAACTTCAGTTTTCATAAGGAGTAGTGGAGAAGAACTTACAAAGACTCTTGGGCTTCAGGAATTGTTCTTTGCATTAGAATATTGTTTCCAAGACTTCTCTCCTGCAAGGTCAGGAGCAGCTAAAAGAAGCAATAGAAGGAGATAGTCTTTGGATCACTATCAAGGTATTAAATGTGTAACTGTTACCAGGAAGCTAGGACATAATTCAAAAAAGCCACACTTCAAATGTAAGCTGGAGAGCAAGGCACTTATACCACCCACAGAGTTACAAAGGGTCAGGTTTTTCTTCTGCCTTCTGTTTTCCTTATCTTGAACTTTGGCCCATCCTCTGATCCCCCTACATTGAAGAGACAGAGGGGCCGATGGTTATATTTATACTTCAGATACACTCCAGCTTTTTCTAGAGAACACAGGTAAGGACCACTGGCAAAGAGAGAAGGAGCAGCCACATACAATTTTTATATATTCCCCATCAAGATCAGTGACCTCACGGCTCTTTGCACTAAGAAATCTGCAGGATGACTGAGTGGGCATAAACCTTATATAAAAGAAGGTATACAAATGTGCCCTTCTTTATTATCTGCATGATCAGAAAATAAAAGTTACCCTTATAGGGTAAGAGTGCATTTTGTTGGTCTTTAAATTAATAATTTTCCACTCATTTTCCATACAGTGCCCTCCATGCCCTGTGTCCTGAATGACCATGCCAATAAATGCTTTCAGACATATCTGTCTATCTAACATTATCCCCTCACATAGTCGCTTATAGTCTGAAAACCTGGGCACAGAAATATGAAAGGAATCCTTGAGTTTGGGCGACCCTCATTGTTACACTGCAGATCATAAAATATATGGATGGGGAAATGTAAAATTTCATAACCTAAATTGGCTTCAGGGAATCCATGAATGTATTGAAGTTTATACCAAACCTTGTTTCTACGTGTAGTTCTCTTTTTTCTAGCTAGAAATTCTCCATTTTATCATATTTTAAAAAGGAATTATGCCCCTAAAAATTAAAAGGCAAGAAAATTGCTATATCATAAAAGGGATTTTATCTTCATTTCTACAGTCAAGTGTTTTCTAAAATTTCCTCCCATAAAAGGATCTGTTTTATGCCCAGGGAAATATAAGGTGAATGTGATAGCCGCCATTCCCCTAGAGGTTTACAGCCTAGTCGAAAGAAAAGAAACAAACAAAGATGACCACAAACAAGGCAATAAAAAGGTTTTATGTGAGTGGCACAAAAAAAATGCCCCATGAAATTTCCTGACATGGACATCTCTTTCACTTGAGTACTCAAGAAAGTATGAAGTGGCATTCAAGTCAAGCCTTGACATTGTAAAAGATTTCTATAGTCAGAGACAAGAGTGAGGCCCAGAGAGGAGAGTGACATTCAGACTCTAAGAATAAAATAACCAAAGTAGGGAGGTTGGAAAGAAATAATGTTGAAAACTGAAAAGATATTTGAAGGCATTTGGCAGCTTTCTTGGCATGCAATAGAAAATAAGTTTGGAAATATAGCTGATAGCTTCAAAAAATGAGGGGAAATTTTTGGACTTTAATATGCAAAGCAAAAAAAGTCATGAAAGGCCCTGGGGCTGTGAAGTGACATTATTAAAGCAATATTTTAGGAAGATTAACCCTTTGCAAACATGCATAGCATATTGTTGAGAAGAGGGAGTCTGGAAAGGAAAAGACCAGTTGAAGTTCAAAAAAGTATCAATAGAAACTATTGCTACTAATATCATTAACAGAAGGTGATGAAAAGGGCCAGTTTATGACCAAGAAAGTAGCAGAACTATAAGAAGGAGGAAGTCTCTGCCATAAAATGAGACTAACAACGAGTCACAACTTACTAGTTTAAGTATTTAAATAAGATAATCCATGCAAAAAGAACACTGTCTGACACATACTAATAGTACACTGAGCATTAGCTAATTATTATTTTTATTATCATTATTGTTGTTATTGGATATAAAAGAGAAACCAAACACAACTAAAATTGGAGCCCATTATCTGAGATGCATGTAAAAGCATTAACAAAACCAGCATAGTCAAAGGAGGAGCAGGTTTATGGGAAATGGGAAGAATTATGATTAAGTGTGGACACAATAAAATCAGCTACAGAAACAGGACGTTGAGGTTATAAGAGTCAACTGACAAAGGGAAGGCCCTGCATGCTAGGTCCTGGGAGAAGGTCTGAATTTTAGAATCACCCACCCACATCAACAGCAAGCTTTAAAAAGACAGAGGATAGGAAGTGAAAAGATAGAATGAACAGTCAAAGCCTTTCAGAGGGCATGAGCTTAGGGGATAAAAGAAGGAGGATCCTGCAGGCAGAAAAAGAGGATTCTTAGAAAGGTAGAAGCAGAAACAGAATCATACTGCTTTCAGAAAGCCACAGAGGTGGACTTTATCTAATCAAAGGAGGGAGGACTTCCAGGCGGGAGAGAGAAAAGTCAAGTGAACGTGGCTGTGCGGAAGTAACTTCCCAAAGCGCTTCCTCAGGAGACTGGGCACCCCAGCAAGTAGCAGGGACAAATCAGACCTGGAAGAAGCGGGTTGGCTTAAAGACTAAAAATGTGAAGCTGTGTTTTGATGTGGGGCGGGGCTCTGTTGCAAACCCAAAGGGAAAACCAGACAGCCAGCTCAACCGACGTGGCAAACCCAAGAGATTAGTTTCAGGCAAAATCCAAAAATAAGTGTGGAATAGAACATCCAAAGCAAAATGGAAGCGATTTGGTTTAGTGGTGTACATCACCCTTTAAATCTCGAGTCAGGCTGCACTCTGCTGCTCATTATCTTTGCAACCTAGAGGATGTTCAACATCTCTGTGTGTCTGACTCTTACAATGCGGGCCATAACAGAACCTACTTACTGCCCAGGGCTACTGTGCTAAGTAAATGAAGTAATAAAACCACTTAGGGCAATATCTGGCACATAATAAATGCTTGGAAAATGTTAGCAATTATTATTAACCATGGGTAAGAAATAGAGTCTCAAAAGGCTTTCCAATTGGCTAGACACCAAATTACAGGTGCATTTTAGTAGATACCCAACAGCTGAGACCTAGAGAGGTAACCTACGGAATTGGATTCACTCAGCTTGTTTTAGAAAGACCTTGAATATGTAGTATCAGAATGACATGGATGCCATTATCCTTTAAGCAACAAAAAAACATTTACATTGTTTTATTAGTATGGTGACAGAATTAAAGTATGTTTAAGAGATTAATCTTGAAGTGGTACACAAAATGGTTTGGACAAGAAACATCTTGTTATACTCATTTCCCATTATTAATTTTAAAAATAGCACAGGGTGGTTATTTCAGTCGCCTGAACATTCGCTCCTGAGGGCTGACTCCCCACGGGCCCTCTCGCCGTTCTGTGTCACTGAGCCCCCTGCCACTGCGTACATATTGAAGCGATTTTTTCCCCTTCTAATGATTTCCAGACTCACTGTGAAACAAGAAGGTGGAATCCTCAGTATGTTATGATGAAGATTTGAAATGGCTAAACTGTTAAATCGCAGGAAAATGTGAGAATGATTGTAGATCATGCAACTGTCACAGAAATATCCACTTAACTCCATCCCATTGAAAGCGAGCAGATTGTGCACAAAGGGTTAGAACAAAACACACGTAAACCATTATTGACTTTCAGAAATGACAAGTCCATCCTACAAGTGAAACCCCAGCCTATGAGCCACCCCTCTTTCCCTTCCCTCTGTGGCTGGAGGCTCACCACACGCAGGCATCCTGCAAGTCAGTCTCATGTTTGCTAAAAAGAATTGGTATTTTCTATGTCTGCTCAGGCATGATACTCTGAAATAAAGTACAAAGCACAGCAACTTCAATTAATAAATACAGCTACAATATTATTCATTCTATGCAGATTCACTTTTACCCCAAGGATATTACAACACATCGCAAAGTTGAATATTATACCTCTAACGTCTGTCATCAAAACCAGAACCGTAGAGTTCGATCTATACAAATCACAGCAAACCTGCCATCCCTCAGCAAGAGTCAAACATCCACCCTATGCCACAGCCTTCAAAATGTTAAGATAATTGGTGAATAGTCTTCTTTTCTCATCTCATCATCAAAGTTTTGCTTCAGAACAATACCACATGATGAGTCCACTTTTTTTGATGCTAGCATATGAACGCTGTTTTCATCATTTAGTATGCAGCGTGCTGGTCTGAATCAACATTTTTGTAAGGGATTCCATCGTGTCAAACAGAGGAGAAGGGCAATCTGACAGCAGGCATTTGTCAGATACAGCCAAAGCTCTGCTGGATCCTGCTTCCACCACACAGTCCCTGAAGCACATAAAACTTATCCCAGTTTCAGAAAGCCGTGCATGCACAGAGCTGAGGGGAGAATTTCAAGTAGGAATTGATGACTTAGTAAAAGTGCGTATAATTTTTCTGTATAAAAAAGAAATGGAAGGCACACCAAGAGAACATTGTCCCTAGGTGATTAAAAATTCAAGAGCCCCCTCTTTGAAGTCAAAAATCTCACAAAGCTCATCAAATCTGTTTAAAGGTAGACATCTTCAATAAAGAGACCCACGCGGGAGAATTAAATCACAGCACTTTGGAGGTACTGTTGTCCTTCTCCTTGTGCACATTTATACAGAAAAACCACCAAAGCAGAGTGGAAACAAGTAGATTTCCTTGGTAGATGAGCAAACACATGTGCTTTTTAAAGGAAGATAGCAGTTTCAAACATTTTTATGGGGAATGCTGTCTTTAAAGAAAAATGCTTTCTTTTTCTTAATACCCCAAATCTAATGGTTTAGATTAATATTAGATTAATTTAGATTAATACCCCAAATCTAATGGTTTGGGGTATTAAGAAATCCCAAATTTTGGGGTACCCCAAATCTAATAGCTAGGCCTTCTATGGTTTTGAAGTCACATTTCTTAAAAAGCCATTATTGAATGATGGAAAAATATTGACATGTTTCTAATTGAAGCTAGGACAGAAAAATTTCAAACAAAGGAGATAAGATTTACAATGGGATGAAGATACTCTTCACAAATATCAGTAAAGAAGCAGGCTCACATTAAATTCTGATTTTAGCTCATTCAGTAGCTGAATTTCTTGATGAACCACACAATTTCTTTGCTCTGCAATTGTCTGGTGTGGGTTATGGACTTTGAGAACAGGTGCATAAGAGCAGGACTTCAGAATTGTCCACTGGGGCTCAAATCCCAGCTTTCCACCTACTATCTGTGTAACCTTGATCATCAACCCAAACCTTGGTTTTTTTCATTTGTAAAAAGGATTTAATAACAGTGTCTTCATCACAGAGCTTTGGTGAGGATTAAAAGAATGTAAACACATGCTGGGTATATGAGATACACCAGGTAACTATTAGTTTTTACTCTTACACTTGAAGACTGTAACCATCATCTCTGTTCTTCTTTAGAGCTTTCTTTCTTTTCTGCTGTTTCATACTCACTCTTACTCTTTGACTCAAATCTTTTCTCCATCATTATAACTAGTTCTATATTTGCAGATAGCTTCCCTTGACAGTGACTCATCTTCCAGAGAAGAGAAAGAATTTATTTATACTAAAATATCCTATAGACATGTCTTATAAAGGTGTATTTTAGTTTGTTGAGATGAGGGTGTGAGGAAATATTTTATGAAACTGATGCTGTATCATATTGTGAAGGACACTATTCCAGAGTAGACCCCTATAGTTGCAGAGATGAATGACAGACATCATTCTCCAGAAGCTCACACTATTGTGGAAAGCCACACCAGTAAGCAATTTCCACGCAGGCTGATGTATGCCTATGATATAGGAGAGCATTGAAAGGCAGGACTTACTGTAGACAGAGGCAGGGTGGGGGGAGAAAACTTGCTTCTTGGAGGAGAAAGACAAAACCAGAATGATGCTTTTCAAAGCAGGATGAATTTAGGGGTAAGAAAAGTGGAGGAGGATGAAGGCATGCAGAGCACTGGAGAACTGTGATTTTTCTGGAAAGGCTGAAACTTGGAGACCTGAGGGTATTAAACTGAAAACTATGCTAAAGAGAAAAAGGCATGATAAGGTAAATAACAGGAGAAAAAGGATATTAGAAGGAACAATGTTCTCAAATAAAGAAATGAAACTCAAAAGTGAAATTGCCCCCCCCCCCAATTTCATGGGAAAGAGGGGTTTTGGAGATAAGGATGAATGCTTCAGTACAAGGTAACATATGGACAGCTTCCAACAGTTGGTCTCCATCAGGAGAGAGAACTTGATGAGGTCACTTGTAAGAATAGGGCCCAGGCTGGGAAGAGAAGGTTCAAAACAGTCATGGAGGGGGATGATAGAAGGAGTTGTCTTGATACATCAGAAGGGTCACTGGCGGTATTAAATAGAGACTAGTGATAATTGAAGAATCTATTTTTCTGAGGTGTGCATGTGGTAAAGTTGTGTTTTTGCTGGAGTATTCTATAATCAGGATTCTTAAACTGGAAGAAAGGAATGTTGAGATTTCTCCAGTTTGGTGTTTTTCTAAGCATAAATGAAAGATGGTTAAAAAACCAATAAAGTAAGATGCAAGACTAGGGTGGTTTGAGTATAAATAAAGTGATAACAATAATACAGGCTGATTAGAAATGTAACTAAAGCCTAGACAGGAAGATTGGAAGAAAACTTGGTGTAGGTGGTAGGAGGAAAAGTGAAGGCAAATAAAGACATACCTCTGGACTCCTGATATGTTTTAATTGTGTTTAGACCCTTAACATGAGATCAACCTTCTTAAAATTGGTAAGGGCACAATATGATATTGTTATCTGTAAGTGTAAAATTCTACAGCAAATCTGTAGCATTTACCCACATATAACTAAAACTTCATACCTATTGAACAACATGCCATTTTCTTTCTAAATTTTTTAAAGAGAGTATAGGAAAATTCAGCAATTGTCTGATAACTTGATCACCACGGACTTTTCTCCATTATAAAAGTGTCTATCAAGGCTAATAAAACATTTAAGTAATTTGACCATAAAACAACACACTTAAGAATGAAGAGAGGTGTTGTTGGTAATTACACCAGTAAGATGAACATAAGCCTAGACTGTTCTAGACAATTCAAAATGTAGGGTCACTCTACACTTACTGACTTCTTTAAAAAGAGTGAAGTCATGGATGAAAGTCCTACCAGAGAAAACACAGAGCCACTACATTCTATTTAAATAGTCCTTACTAAATGAGGAGACCTTATAAACAGAGTGCTACTTTACACTCTCATCCTACAATCACTGGATAATACTATTTCTCCTTTTCAACTTCTGGGACTCAAAATCTCAAAGTGGCTACACTTAAATCAGGGCCTCTTTGATAGTTAGAAATGCATCCATGAGCTGTAACACTGGGATATTTCTGTTGTTAGAAACTGTAGAAGTTAGGTTCAGGAAGGTTTTCTTAAATTTCAGATTAATATGGCTAGATTAATACAATTAGGTTACATAGTTTGCTTCTATAAGATTAAAGTCCACCTGGTAGTTGTGCCCTTCACCCAGGAATACTATTCAGGCATAAAAAATAGATATTTCATATCTTTGGTAACAACTTGGAGGATCAGGAAATCTTTAAGGGTCACATATTTAATGTAAGTGCTCTGGAAAGTATATTCCTAAATGATCTTTTAGATTGACATACTCTTCTTGGGAACAGAGGTCAAAATGTTTTTAATGTTAACTAAATGAACCGCAACTAGCAGATAAATACAAGAAAGAATCTGGTGAGCAGAGCCAACGGGAAGAGATCATGCACCAGGGCTTTGTTTTGACGGTCCTCCAAATTTCACATTTTGGAAACTGAATCTGCAAATGTGTTTGTTGATGGGACCATTAGCAGGCAATTAAGATTACATAAGGTCATCAGGGTGGGCACTGGAGGCTTTATAAGAAAAGGAGGAGAAAAAAAGTTGGAGACTTCATATCTTTTGTATTTACCCAGATAGAGTTGGAGAACGTTCTATTTAGTAAAGTATCATAAGAATGGAAAAGCAAGTATCCAATTTACTGGATACTAATGTGAAGCCAGTAATACACACCCATACAAGAGAAAAACTCTATTTATTTATTTATTTATTATTAAATCATAGCTGTGTACATTATATAAACTCAATTTAATTCAAGTTGGGGGGAAAAGATGGAGAAAGGAGGAGTGCTGAGGAGGGAGGGGGATTGGTGTGCTTCCACATAATGGGCACAATGTAAGGGTATACGGCACACCTCCTGGGTGAGGGGCACAATTGCAACAGGTGTCTTATTTTACAAATGCAAACATTGTAACATAATCCTTTGTGCCCCCATACTAATCTGAAATTAAAAAAAAATAAAATAAAAATGGAGGAGAGACCTTAATTGTCATGCTCTTTCCACATGAAGCTCTCTACCTTGTTATGAAGCAGCAAGAAGGCCCTCACCAGATGTCAGTGCCATGCTCTTGGATTTCCCAACCTTCCTCCATAAAAGAAAGAAATTTATTTTATTTTATAAATTACCCAGTCACAGGCATTCACTTACAGCAAAGGTAATGAACTAAGATACCTAATAACATAGGTTAGACTCCTCAGCTTCTCACAGATACTGATCAGTACACAAACACCCCCAGTCACTTGGAGAAGACAGCCAATGACATATTTTTCAATGTTGGAGAAGGTCATTGAAGATGTTCCTATGCAATAAGGATTTTTATAAATCCATTTTTACCATAAAAGGATGATGACTTATCAATAATTAAAAGTAATAACTTCAAAATATTAAATTGCACCTCTACTTTCGTTATTAAACACATTTGAAACTCAATTACCCATAGCATCAATTTGTAATCAGCCATTTGCATCTTTAATAAATTAAGGCATGGGGTCTGCATCATTTATTTCAATGTGTGTGCATGCACCCAATTCTTATTGACTTATTGCTTGCTTCACGTGTTATTATACATAAAAAAAAAACAAAACTCCATACCTATAGCCTAAGTCAGACCTGTTCAGGAAAGTGAAACACTTTTAAAATGTACAATGCCCAGAAGCAGGGATAGATAAGATTGGGCTGTGTGCTGGGAAATGTCAGTGTTATTACCCAAGGATTCTGGACTCCAGAAAAATACCCAGGTCCAATTTCTAGCTGGCTAACGAGTAATATTAGCATTGATTGCAGCACTGGCTGCAAGCCTTCTGTCCTGCCTTTTGGCTAGAAATTGGGTACTTTGTGGCAACATCAAGTCTAAAGAAAAAAAAAAAGAAAAAGAAATGCAGAAACAATACAGAATGTTGACTTAACTTTTTAAACAACTAAAAATACATCAAAGGTTTGAGTATTTGTTTAGATGTGAAACTTGAAAATGTTTAGAGGCTGCAAATCTATCCTAAAAAAAAAAAAAAAAGTCTCAAAAGAACAGGAATTCTTATGTGATTTCTGGGGCTCAAGTCATTGTTGTTCTAAACTATCACCAGAATAGCTATCTGCAAGTGACTTAGGTATTTCATTCCGTCTGATACAAAAGCAATTTTAAAGAAACCAAATATACCCCAAAAGTTTCCATTAAGGGCAATTTTGTGTTTGTAATTTAAATTGTTCATAGATTGAACAAAAGCATGTCTTGATATTAAAAATAACTCCCTTTATACACTGTCCTTTCTTCTTTCTTCTTCCTTCTCCCATCATCCTTTAAATAAAAACATTATCATCTAGAAGTAATACCAGCTTCCCTTGGCTCTTACCCTCTGAGGTAGTACAAGATTGTTTTCCCTTGGAATGCTTTTCTCTCTATTGAGAGGCATATAAATGAATAATTTTTTAAACACTATAATAAAGTAAACTGAGTCAAATAGAGATGCTTACAAGACACTGGCAAAGATTCCAAAGAACTGAGTGATAGTTCCCAGTCTATGTCTTAAATACATGTGTGACCAAGTCAGTTTCCCTCCCATTTCTTAGTTCTCTCATTTGTAAAAATATGATCATTATAATGTCACAAATTTTGTTTAAGGGGTTTAGAAATATGCTTATAGGTATTATATAAAATTTGAGTACTATGAAAATGGGAATCATAAATTGATTATAGTAATTACAATGAAAGCCAGAAAACCCTATGAGTGAGGTTTGATCAAATTAATAAAATCCAAAGATGAAATGATGAGCTTTAACACTATCATCAAATGTGTTGGTAACAATGCATGTGGGAGCAGAGACTCCTCTGCAGACATCTCATTCAGCCTTTTGTGCAGCCAACCCTCATGCCCACATATCCTTCTAAGTGCTGAATAAACAAGAGATATGGACAAAGCCTCGGGGGAAGGGTTCGGTGGGAACACAACAGTTTAATGGAAGAGTTCAGTGGTAACCTGATGATGACTGAGCACTTTAGTGATGCTGCCACAGATGCCTGCACAAGCAGAATGAGACCAGTTCAGAGCATCCTCAAACCCAGTCTGGGGGAGGAAGAGGCAGATTACGCAGGCTCCTAAAAAGAGACAGCACCCACCTTGCAAGAGGCAGAGAGGCTGGAGCAGTCCAGCAGAAACTCAGAGAAGGTGAAAGCAGAGGGAACAACTAAATAACTGCAAGTTTCAAGTTGCTGGGAAAAAAGAGAGGATGTGACGGGCAAGAAAGACTTAGCAGGGGTCAAATCATAAAGAGCATTTCATCCCATGTCAAGACATCAAGACTTTACTCTTGGAAGCAGTAGGGAGTTGCTAAATAGTCCTAAGTACAGGTGAATCACAATAAGATTTGCTTTGTAAAAGGTGTGGCAACACGGTAGAACATCAGAGGAAAGTACACTGGAGATTGGCTGCAATGATAGAAGCAAGATATGCAAGAAGCAGATTCGGGGCATATGTTGTATGAAATAGAAAGGGAGGGAGGTGTATGAGCAAGGAACATGCAGATGTGGCAGCAGATTCAACATGGGAGAAGGACCAGAGGAAAGTGTCAAGAGAAATCCCTGGAGAGCTGCTGACTTCATCCGTGGTTAGTAGGCCATGAAATACAAGAAAAAGAATAAGATTGTTAGAAGGGGAGGTTGGGGTTGATGTGGAGACCCTGCTGAGATAAAGCAGGGGATGATGATGAAGTTTAGTTTGAGGTATCTTATCTTTAATTTGTTGCAGACACCTGAGCACAAATCCCTGTTACATGAGTCCTCAGCTGTGAAGGAAGATTTGGGATTGAAGATACAGATTCAGATTCATTGCAAATAAAATTAATAGAAAATGTTATGATGAAAACAGCACAGTAGAGTGATAAGGGAAAAGGGCTAGGGACATTAGATATGGTAAATATAAACAGAGAAAAGGGAGCTGAAACACATTCTTAGTAAAGCACCGCAAGAATGGAAAAGCAAGCATCCAATGTACTCAATTCTAATATGAAGCCAGTAGATGAACAAATACACGCCCACATAAGAGAAAAACTCAATTCAATTCAAGTTGTGTGGGGAGAAAGGAGGAGGAAGGGGAGGAAGGAGGGAGATTGGAGTGCTCCCACCTAATGGGCACAATGTAAGGGTATAGGGCACACCTCCTGGGTGTGAGGCACAATTACAACAGGTGCCTCACCTAACAAATGCAAACATTGTAACCTAATCGTTTGTGCCCTCATTTTAATCTGAAATGAAAATAAAAAGAACACACACACACAAAAAGAGAAAAAAGATGAGTAACATTAACTGATAACATCTGAGATGACCTAAAGATAATACATTTATTGTATATTACATTCTTATCAGCTCAACGAACATGTATATTAAGAAGTTTTAACTGAATTATAGCACCCTCAATAAAATTACACTATCAGCAGCAAGGATACCAGTCCAAAGACCAGCATAATATATGCTGAATTATGCAGCATAATATAACCAGAATGAGGGTTACAGCTATCTACAATTTATAATTATCTCTATTATCTCTGCCTCTAACTGAGTAATCCTAAACTAATTTTATAAATTTTCTGAATTTTAAGTTCTTAATCTTCAACATGGGAGACTGCAACTGAAAAACCTAAGTTCCCTTCCAACTGTAGTAACTGGTATCCTACTATGCCATGCTCTACTTTCTCAGCAATGTGCAATCTCCATCAATTATATAGTCACTCAATGCTTCATTCATTCATTCATTAAACAAATATTTATTGAACACCAATTATGTTCTAGTCACTTTTGGTACACTCCACAGAGCAATGAAAAAAAACAGCCAAAGTTCTTGAGAACAACTGAGGCTTTTTGTTGTTTGAGCAAGATGTTGGAATATGAAGTCTCAGGCTCTACTTCCCACACACACACAGTTCAACTGGCAACTATACAAAGACCAGGACATCCTTTTTGAAAATGCCAATATGTGAAAACAAACCTGAGACATCTCTTCTGTTGTCTGCAGGACAGAATAGAATGGTATTACCTTGACCATGCAACCAACTTCTCCCACCTCAAGCTGGCATAACACCAGACAGAGAGGATTTTCCTGCACCCACGGTTATTAGGGAGGGAAAAGAAAATGGAAGGCAGTCATCCAGCTTTCTTAGCAGTCCAAGACACTTCCCAAGAAGCCGACTCTGGTCTCACTCACAAGGAAAACCAGGGGAAATTACATGACTAGATCACCCACGGTCAGGTAAAGGCAAAGAAATAGGTCAGAATAGTGACCAGCACATAGGTCTTGTGGTCCTGTTAGCTAGGCTAAGGAAAAAAAGAGAGAAAAGGCTCAAATATATAAAAATCAAAGCTAAAAAGAGGAGACATTATAATTGATATCACAGAGATACAAAGATTGATAAGCAACTACTATGAATAATTATACAAGAACAAATTAGATAGTGTGATACCTCCAGATATTAAACCCCAGAAATCAGATAGTGTGATACTCCAGCTTTGTTCTTTTTGTTCATAAGCAGTTTGGCATTTTAGTTGTGTGTGTGTTGTTGTTTTTTTTATTCCACATGAATTTTTAGATTGCTTTTTCTAACTCTACGAAAAATGACATTAGAATTTTGATATAACATTGAATCTGTAGATTGCTCTAAATGGTATGATATTTTGTTATAGTCAGCCCATGGTAAGATGGAAGCCATGGGTCTAAATAAGGCACCCGGGGAGTGTGTGTTACTAGAGAAGACAAAAGGCCCAAGGGCACTGCCTGAAGTGCTCTCACTAACTAAGGTTCAGGAGGATGACCCAACATGGGAACCTGCAGAGGAGAACAAGGGAAGAGGGAGTTTTAAGGAAGGAGGAATGATCAATTGTGCAGCTGATAGACTGAGTGAGATGAGGATGCTATTCAGCAGTCAGGAATAACCTTGACAAGAGCTCTTTCAGTGGTGAGATGGAAACAGAAACCTGATATAAATAGGAGAAAAATTACATGGAGGCTGCAACATAAGACAACACTTTCTAGGAGTGTTTTGCTGTAATGGGCACAGAGAAATGATGCAATGGAGAATGTGAGGAAAAGGTTTTCTCTAATGGAAGATGTTACAACATATTTGTATTCCATTGTGAAGGTTCAGTGCAGAGAAGAATACAGATAATACAAAGATAGATGATTTTTGGAGTCACACCCTTGACAGAAGGAGATGAGATCCAGGGCACTAGAAAGAGTGAGATCTCAGACAGTTCATCAGTTGTAAGGGAAGATAATGCTCAGCTTGTGGATACAGGTGATTTGGTGTATGGGATGTGGGGGGCTGCATGTGGCAATTCTCTTCCCTTACTTTCATTTCCTCAGTGAAACAAAAAGCAAGATCATCAGCTGAGAGCAAAAGATAGTGGGCATATAAGAGATTTAAGAAAAAAATGAAAGCATAAAATCTTCTCCTCAGTGAATTCCCAGAGAAAGGTTGTAGGTTATTTGGACAGCACTAAAAGCCATCCCTGAGGTTTGTGGTCATAAACTTAATGTGAAAGAATGGTTATGATTATATATTTTTTTTCTGTACTTGTTTAGATGATTGGATGCCACCAGGAAGTATAGTAAGATTATCCCACTTCATTAAAGGCTTGGAATTCAAGATAAAAAGTGAGTAGGACTTCATCACATTCAAAATCTTTTGGAAATTGGAGGAAAATACATAAGCACAAAAGAAGGCAATACAAAATACAGAATAACAATAGACAACATACAGAGGGAGAAAGTGACTACATTCAAGGTAGGTAGGATCCCAGAATGCTGCCTATAGTGTAGAAGGTGACTATAGCTTCCCTTTCTAATTCATGACCAGATGACTTTACACCTTTGGTAGTTAATTTTATATGTAAACTTGACTGGGCTATTAAAAGATATCTGTGTGTGTTGGTGAGGGTGTTTTCAGAATATTAGCATTTGAAACAGCAAACTGAGCAAAGACCTGCTCTCATCAATGTGCACAGGCATCATTGAGGGGCAGGGTAGAACAAAGAGGCACATGAAGGGCAAATTCTCTCTCTCTTCTTGAGCTGCGATGGATATACATCATCTGCTCTTGGCCATGAGACCACCTAGTTTTTGGACCCTCAGATACTGAGACTTCCCTTAGCACCCTCCTTCTCTTCTCCCCCTCCTAGGTCTCAGGTCTTTGCCCTCAGACTGGGAGTTACATCATCAGCTCCCCATCAGTCTCTCAGACCAATTACACCATCAGCTTTCCTGGGTCTCCAGTTTGCAGACAGTGTATATCATGGGACTGCTTGACCTCCATAATCACATGAGCCAATTCCTTAAATAAGTCTCTTTTCATCTGTATTTTTATATATCTTAATGATTCTGTTTCTTTGGAGAACCCTGATATCACACCACCTCAGGAGTTATAAGTAAATGAGAGAAGGGTTTGGTAACAGAAGTAACCTATCACAGTGGCTATGTTTCCAATTCAATCCACAGTGTTGCCAGACAAGTGAATTCCTCTATCTCCTAGTTCGGACAAAGTCTTTATAAATACCTTAAGATAAGAAAAAAGAAAGTGAAGAACAAGAATTTCCCAGTGTTTTTTCATTTACACTGATTGGATGCCAGACAAAGGGAGAAATATCAGGTCTGCCATTTCCCAGATACTATATATCCAGTTTAGATTCCCCTCAAAAAAAAACAGAAAAAAAAGGTGATATTTTTCTTTGTTCCCTCTTTCAAGTCTACTCAGATCTTCATTAAGAATCTCCATTGTGATGGTCAGTTTCCAACCCACAGATTCACATTACTGCCTCCTATACTCAGAGTGGGCTTATTCAGCCACCATTGTGAACTGTCACATTATTATAGTAGAAGGAGTGTTCTGATGTTCTCATTTTGAGTTGAAATACCTTTATTGAAAACCTTAATGGTAATTAGTTTCCTTCCAAGTAACTGTAAATAATGTTTTAGTGACCCACATTTTTCAAAGAACATTTGCTTCCCATTACATCTTATTTGCAATAGTTGATGTTCAATTGTCTATTTTTTCATTGTTCTCATAATCTTAGAAATCCTTTTTTTTTTTTTTTTTTTGCAGTTTTTCGCCAGGGCCGGGTTTGACTCCACCACCTCTGTTCTATGCGGCTGGCATCCTACTCCTTTGAGCCACAGGCACCGCCCTTAGAAATCCTTTCATTGCAAGCATATTTTTCATGTTTTAAAAACTATTCTTAAAATACTATTTTCACTTGAGTATACCAACTCATATTGGTTTTATTTATTATCATTATAAACCCCTCAGATATAACATACCAGATGTGTACTGAAAGATGAATAAATATTTCACAACAGAAAATTGAGATTGAAATGCCCAGCCATAAAGATCAGCATCTACAGATGCACTAGGATAGATGAACCCACTGCCACATATGAAGACATCATTCTCGCACATCACTTGATGCAACAAATGAAGGCTCTAGCCCCCACTCCAGAGCAGAAAGATGGATTCTGACTAGCCCAACCCATTCACATGATTCCACCTTCCTTACCAGTGTTTTGTTAGGCACGAACACAGGAACCAATTCCAGCCAATGACACATGAGTAGTCTAAAGGGGGTGTTAATATTGATAAAAAATGCTTTCTTACCTATACAAGGAAACATACGGGAAAGTTCTCTCTCTTACTCTGGTGGACATTGTCATGTTTTTATATTACAATGGAGCTGTCACAGCTGTTTTGCAAACAGAAAGGACACTGGCCCAAAATTAGTCACTGTGGTGAGATCAGCAGAGTGAAAATTTGACAAGAATGTGAATTCCAAATGATGTCATCACTGAGTAGCTAAAACACTCAACCCAGAAACTATTCTCTCTTGGGACTTCTTTTCCTGAGATCTATTGAATCCAATTTGAGGGAGGAAGGAGAAAAGAGTGGGGGGAAGGAATAAGAAGTAACTTAAATAACTATAAAATTTTAAAACTTTTTTCATTTTTAATTTATTGTGGATACACAATAGTAGTATATTTTTATACAGTACATGTGATGTTTTGATATAGGCACACAATGTGAATTAATCAAATCAGGATAATTGGGGTATTCTGCACCTCAGAAAGTTACTTTTTCTTTGTGTTAGGACAATTCCAACTCTACTATTTTAGCATTTTTTAAAAATATACCCTAACTTATTATTGATTATAATCACTTTGTTGTATTATCAAACATTATTCTTTCTATCTAACTATTTAACTAGAGTTTTGTATTCATTAACCACCTCTACATGATCCACCTAACCCTATTTCACTATCCTTCTCAACCTCTAGTAACCATCATTCTACTCTCCATCTCTGTGAAATCAATTGTTTTTAATATTTGGTTCCCACATATGAGTGAGAACATGTGAAATTTGTGTTTCTGTGCTTGGCTTATTTCACTTAACATAATTTTCTCCCATTCCACCCATGTTATTGCAAATGACAGAATTTTTTGTGGCTATATAATATTCCATTAGGTATGCATACCACAATTTCTTCATCCATTCATCCACTGATGGACATTTACTGTGAATCCAAATCTTAGATATTGTGAATACTGCTGCAATAAACATGGGAGTGCAGATAATCTTTTCAATACATTGAATTCCCTTATTTTGGATATATACCCAGAAGTGGGATAGCTGGGTCATATGGTAGTTCTATTTTTGATTTTTTGAGGAACCACCATACTGTTCTCCATAGTGGTTGTAATAATTTATATTCCCACCAACAGTATAAGAGGGTTCCCCTTTCTCCATATACATGCCGGCACTCATTATTGCTGGTCTTTTTGGTAAAAGCCATTTGATTGGGGTAAGATAATGCCTCATTATTATATCAGCATTTCGCTGATTACTAATAATGTTGAGAATTTTTTCATATGCCTATTAGCCATTTGTATGTCTTTTTTTTTTTTTTTTGAGAAATATCTATTCATATCCTTTGCCCATTTTTAAGAAGATTTTGGTCTTTTTTTCTATTGAGTTGTTGGAGCTCCTTGTATATTTTAGTTACTAATCTCCTGTCAGATGCAAGTTTGCAAATAATTTCTCCTATACTTTGGGTTTGTCTTCACTTTATTGATTGTTTCCTTTGCTGTGCAGAAGCTTTTCAGCTCAATGTGATCCCATTTGTCTAATTTTGCTTTGGTTGCCATGCTTTGGGGAGTTTTACTCAAAAATTCCTTGCCCATACCAATGTCCTAACATATTTCCCCAATGCTTTCTTTTAGTAGTTTCACAGTTTCAGGTTTTAGATTTAAGTCTTTAATCTATTGTGTTTGATTTTTGACATGTCAAGAGATAAAGGTCTTGTTTCATTCTTCTGCATATGGATGTCTAGTTTTCTCAGCACTGTTTATTAAGATACTGTCCTTTCCATACTGTATGTGCTTAGCACTTTTATGGAAAATAAATTCTCTATGGTTGTATGGATTTATTTCCAGATTTTCTATTCTGTTCCATTGGTCTAAGTGTCTGTTTTTATCCCAGTACCATGCTGTTTTGGTTACTACTGCTCTACAGTATAATTTGAAGTGAAGTAATGTGATTCTTCCAATTTTGTTCTTTTTGCTCAAGATGACTTTTGCTGTTCTGTGTCTTTTGTGGTTTCATACAAATTCAAAAAAGTTCAGGATACCAAGCCAACATACAAAAATCAGTAGTGTTTCTAGTGTTTCTATATGCCAGTAGTAAACAATCTGAAAAAGAAACCAAGAAATAAATCCCATCTGCAATAGCTATAAATAAAATAAAATATCTAGGAATAAACTAACCCAACAAAGTGAAAGATCTCTGTAATTAAAACTATAAAACTTTGATCAAAAATTTGAAGAGGACACATAAAAATGAAAAGATATTTCATGCTCATGAATTGGAAGAATCAATATTATTAAGATGTCCATGCCACCCAAAGCAATCTGCAGATTCAATGAAATCCCCATCAAAATTTTTAAGTGATAGTTTAGGTAACAATTGGAACAATTTATTAGTGAAATTTTCTTTTTCAGATTGCAGGTATGAGAATGATAAGAAAAACACAATTTTAAACCTCTTATTTGATAAATAAGAATGTTAAATTCAAAGCAGGATAAAAGCTCACTGTGCTAGTTGTAGCAAAGCTAACTCTGCACTTGAGGCTCTCGATTTCAAGTCCAATGCTTAAAAGTGCCGTGGTAACTGTTTTAATATCTACAAATAAAGATAATGCCATTTCCTACAATTACTGCAAAGGTTTGTGTGAAAAATCAATGAGATCATGTTTATGACTCCTTTTGAATTCTAAGCAGTGTTATTTTACCATAAATTAGCACTATTAATGTTTTAAAAAAACATTGTTGTTCTTTGAGTTAAAATAAAGTAGTATTATATAGGAATAACTGACACTTAATTTCTAATTCATTAGTTAAAAATATAACCCCATGAAAATTCATGCTTTTTTCTGTTTATTTGACCTTTTTATAGAAGTGGAGTAATATTGGGTCATGGGTATTAGTGAATTTTCCAAAATGTTTGTAACCAATTCTCATAAAGATAATAATAATGTCAATGTCTACTCAATTTTCTCTACCTCTAAGGTTGTATCAATTATCTTTTGAAAAGGCAAAGTAGGCATTTAAAGATCTTACTGGTTGTCTGATGGAAGAATAAATAAATAAATAAATAAATATCCTCATACTTATTTAGTATCATTTTAATTACTTCCCACATTTTGTTACAAGAATACCTAATCTTCAGTCTTTTTGCTTCATTCTTTTTCATCCTATTCTCAGATAAAAATTGTTACATACTATTGTATGTCTATTTAACATATAGTAAGTACATAATACAAATACACACATGTACACATGTGTGCACATGCACCCACCTGGTCCCATACACACACAGTGATCAGTCACCCCATCAATGAACCTTCCAATCTTCCACCCACAAGGATATGAGCCTGGCTGACAGTGTTCTCTGAGAGGGGAAAAGAGGACTTAAGATTCTCATAGTGAATCCCATTTTCATAATTTTCCCAAGTCTTTGAGACAGGACTTGTCCAAGTATCTGAGGGGAGAGCACATGTGTGTCAAGCACTCCACAAGCAAACTTCCAGTCTTCCACTGTGGGAAAGGAGAGATAATCGTGTGCTTTGTTGGGCAGAGCAGGCTATTTGGTTTTGCTTCTTAAGTAGTTGTTGAACCAATTGATCTTATTTCACAGGTATCTGGTACCCCAGATTTTTGAGACTTTCAAGGTGCATTGCTTTGAATTGTCTGGTGACTTCTTGCAGGCCAACATTTCTGCTTTCTCAAATCTGTTTAGTCAGGAATCATTCATTTGGAGGCTTTGTGCTTCCAAAGTTTTATTAACATCTCTCATCTTGGACTCCCGCGCACACTGAAGATGGCGGCAGCTATGGGCAGGTTGCTCCAGCGCTCGGTTGCTCCGGCGCTCGGTTGCTCCACATGTGAATGCCATGCCTTGGAGCATTTCTGCTCCTACAGCCCTTAGGCCTGCCACTTGTTGACAAACATATTGTGGTCTGGTTCTAGTCCAGCCTTTAGCACCAGTTCCTCATACCATGCACCTGCTGTCACCCAGCATGCACCCTATTTTAAAGGTACTGCCGTTGTCAATGGGGAGTTCAAAGACCTAAGCCTTGATGACTTCAAGGGAAAATATTTGGTGCTTTTCTTCTATCCTTTGGATT
>CAUYPK010077159.1:0-36434 GCA_963574355.1 Loris lydekkerianus
GATCTTTGTATTCCCATGATGGGTAAGACTGAAACTGCAAGAGCAGGCAACCTAAGACAGGGGCTATGTTTTTCCGCCATACAAAAAACAAAAGAGGGAATTGTTGGGCCCTGCCGTGTGCCTGAGGCCTAGTGCAACTTCTCGAGCCTGACTAGAAGTAGATCCATCTAGCTACTTCCGCGTAGCAATGACTCAGCAAGGCCCGGCCTGAAACTGCCTCTACCTAGATACAGCCAACGTGGTACCATGCCATTGGCCCAACCCTGTCATGCACATCATCCCCCGCCTCGTTTCCCCACCCCTTCCTCATGCTCTATATAAGCGCCTGCTTGATGCAGTAAAGTTAAGTTCCTGCTTAAAAAAAAAAAAAAAGGAAATGAAATCAGAAAGGAAGTGCAAAGAGAGGGAAGGAGGGAAAGGAGTGGGGCTTTGGTGTGTGCCACACCTTTTGGGCGCAAGACACGATTGTAAGAGGGACTTTACCTAAAAAATGCAATCAGTGTAACCTGGTTTATTGTACCCTCAATGAATCCCCAACAATAAACAAGAAATGAAAAAAGAAAAAAAAAAAAAAAAGACTTGGGGTTTTCTGAAGGCAGAAATCTTGTTTAGAAAGCAGGCATAAAATAACAGTAAATTATGACACAACGTGTGATGGTTTAATTTTGTGTGTCATGTTGGCTGGGCCACAGTAACCAAATATTTTATCAAACATCCCTCTACATGTGCCTATGAAGATATTTTTTAGATGCAATTAACATTTACAGTAGTGGACTGGAGTAAAGAAAGTGGCCTTTTATAATGTGGGTTGGCCTCATTCAAATGGTAGAGAGATAAAGGCTGACCTCCCCTGATGAAGGAAGGCCGTCTCCAGGACTTGGGCTGCAGATTCAACTCTTCCCTGGATTTCCAGCCTTCCAGCTTGCCCTACAAAAGTTAGAAATGCCAGACTCCACTGTTATGTGAGTCAGTTCTTTAAAATAAGTCTCTGACTCTCTCTATCCATCCCACCGTTCACTCACATCCTACTGGTTCTGCTTCTCTGGAGAAGCCTGACTAATACCTGGTGTGATGGCAGGACAGTAAGAACATGTGTGCCCTCCAGGTGTGGTGGGAAGCAGAAGATCTGGGAAGGAGTGGTAGAAACCGTAGAAGAGTAAAGAGCCCAGAGGCATAGGAAACTGTTTCCCATGAGTTTACTCTTTTTCCCTTGGGACTCTTTGAATCCAATCTGACTCTCTGCAATTGATGATTCAGAAATACTCTTTTAGATTTGGTAGGTGCCATTTTGCAAATTCTAGTGAAACCACCAATGTTCACATTTATTCTGGAGCCCACTTACCGTGCCAGCATCCCACTTGCTTTTCCTCCCGCTTCTAGACTTCTCGGAAGGTTTGGAGGAGGAACTATACTCAGTTCTCCAGGCCTAGACTGTAGGACCAGGGTTGGGGAAGTTTTCACCCTGGGGTCTGTGATCAACCAGTCTCAACGGCATTTTTGACAACACCTGCAGCCCATCTTCCTCCACCCCTCTTAGCCGCAGTTCTCCCTGCATGGCATTCCCACAGTGGCCGTTAGCATTCCCTGCCTCCACCTTGGCTTTCATGAGGACCCTGAGTCTCCTTGTTCCCTTCTCTCCTGCACTTCTGCAGTCTAAGAAGTGGTGAGCGAGGCCAGGACCAAGTTCTCAGAATCCTTGGAGCTCCAGGGGCTTCCGGTCACACAGAGCTCTGTTGCCTTCCTGCTGCCCTCTGGCAGGCTGGCCTGGGTGCTTCTGCCACCTTGTGACCTTCCCTTCTGCCTCTGACCTTCCATAGTCCATGCTGGCTCTTCCTCCAGTAAGGCCCTTCTAGAAAAGTGTCTCAAATGAATAACTTGCCTGTTGCACACCCACGTCGGCCCCCACCGGGGTGCTCTGGTGCCAGGGGCACATTCCCTCTTGAAGCAAGTTCTCCATCTGTACTTTCCACCTGGATGGCTCAGGTTGTCCCTCAGAGCAGTGGTTCTCAACCTGTGGGTCGCGGCCCCTTTGGACTGTATTAAAAGTTTGCGGCACTAGGAAGGTTGACAACCACTCCTTAGACCACTTTCCAGAGGGAATACTGATTAGTTAGTGTTATAAGCAGTCTTCCATCCTTACACATCATCTTTGCGCAAATACGAATTTCCCCTTGGGCCGTCATACCACCACTGGGGAGTTAGCTCAACAAGTGGTTATGAGAGGGCACGAGGCAGCTTGTCATGGCACAGGGGGCAGCCACTTCGAGAACCAGACAAAGTTCAAGAGCAGGTGCTCTGAGCCTAGCCTTGAGTTTCTATTTCTTCACCTATAAAATGGGCATGCCAGTGACATCTGCACAGGGCTATTGTGAAAAACAAATGATTCAAGATAGCAGAGTGCCTGGCACAGAGCCCCAGCCAGTATCAGGACGTGTTGATTCTCTCATTGCTTGATATTTTTTTTTTGTGCTTGGGTGGGCATCGGGGAGTAAGGAAAGGAGATTTAAACTGAACGTGCTTTTTGGAAGTGTGAAGAGCCCTTGCTTGGAGGGACAACTGTTTGGAAGAATCTCTGACAGCCAGAGTGTTGTGGACACTTCTGTTCCCAGAACATTCCACCATGTGGCAGCTGTCGTGATTGACAAATGGTGGAACAAGTCCTGGCCAGGCTCATAATCTTGCCTGACACTTAATCTTCTTATAAAATTCATAGCTATGGTCCCAACAGTGGCCTTGTCATTGCATTTTCTCTAAGTCTGTGCCTCCGAGTTGGCATTTTGTGTACAGTCTACATAAAATCATCCAGCTTAGGTTCCTTTGTTCCCATGCACTCCTTCTTCCGTCCACCCATCCATCCAGTCCGTCCGTCCATCCATCCATTCGTCTGTCCATCTGTTCATCCATTCCGTCTGTCCGTCTGTCTACCCATCCATCCATTCCATCTGTCCGTCTGTCCACCCATCCATCCATTCCGTCTGTCTATCTGCCCATCCTTCCAACATATGGAGAAGCTACTTGCTCTGGGCCCCATTCTAGGTTCTAAGGTTACAACATCATATTTCACAGATCTAGAAAAACTAATTATATGCTTCATTTGGAACCAAGAAAGAGCCCAAATAACCAAAAGAATCTTAAGCAAAACAAACACATGTGGAGATATCACATTACTAGACTTCAAATTATACTACAAAGCTATGGTAACCAAAACAGCATGCTATTGGTACAAATAGATATACTTAACAATGGAATAAAACAGAGAACCCAAATATAAAATTATCCACCTATTATGTAACCAAGTGATCTTTGACATACACTGGGGGAAAAAAATTCCTGTTCAATAAACGATGCTGGGAAAATTGGATAGCCACATACAGAAGAATAAAACAGGATCCCTACCTCTCATATACAAAAATTAATATGAGATGAATAGAAGACTTAAATGTAAAGCATGAAGCCATAAAAATTCTAGATGAAGGGCAGTGCCTGTGACTCAAAGGAGTAGGGTGCCGGCCCCATATGCCGGAGGTGGTGGGCTCAAACCCAGCACCAGCAGAAAACTGGGGGAAAAAAAATCTAGATGAAAATGTAGGGAAAAAATTTCTACATATTGGCCTGGCAAAGAGTTTATGACTAAGACCCCAGTGACAGTTACAGCAACAGCAAAATCAATAAAGGAGACTCAATTAAATTAAAAGATTTTCCAAAGGAAATCGTCAACAGCAAATAGACCACCTACACTTAGGAGAAAATATTCACAAACTATACATGGACTAAAGGGCTAATATCCATAGCCTACAATGAACTCAAACACATCAGTAAGGAAAAAACAAGCACCCTCATTAAAAAGTGACCATAAGATATGAAGAGAAGCTTTTCAAAAGAAGATATACAAATGGTCAACACACATATGAAAAAATGCTCAACATGACTAATCATCAGGGAAATGCAAGTTAAAACCACAATGGGATATGTCCTTATCCCAGTTGGAAAGGCTTTTGCTAAACAACCCCAAACAACAGGTGCTTGTAGGAGAAAGTAACACTTTATGCACTGTTGGTGAAACTGAAAATTAGTACCACCTCTAGAAAAGACAGTGCGGAAATTTCTCAAAGAATGAAAAGTAGATCTGCCATTAGACTCAGCAATCCCACTAAGGGGTATCTACCTAAGGAAAAGAAGTTATTTTGTCAAAAAGACGCCTGCTCTAAAATATTTGTTGCAGCACAATTCACAATTGCAAAGGTGTGGAGTCGACCCAGGTGCCATCAATTCATGAGTGGATTAAGAAAATGTGGTTACATGTATACCACAGAGTACTACTCAGCTATAAGAAGAAATGAATTAATGTCTTTTACAGCAATTTGGATGGAACTGGAAACCATTTTTCAAAGTAAAGTATCTCAGGAATGGAAAAACAACCAAAATGTGTACTTTCTAATAATTTGGATCTAATTGATGGGCACACATAGGCACAGAGAGAAATAAAAGGCATTGGAAATCAAGAAGTGTGGTAGGGAGGACATGTTAAAACCCACCTGACAGGTACTGTGAACACTATTTGGGTGATGGACACACTTAGCCCTAATTAAAGCATTATAAAAGCTATCCATGTAGCAAAAATCCACAACAATTTGTCCACCCTTAATATTTTGAAATAAAAAAACTATGATGCCCTTGCTACAGAGAGCAGATTTGACTGGATACCCATAAGTTCTTTATTTTCTACCACTTCAGTATGAAAAATTTTAAACATACAGTGAAGTTGAAAACATTTTCAATAAACACCTATGTTTACCCCCATGTGCTACATTAACCGTTTTACCAAACTTATTCTATGAAGTGCCTATTCTCCTACCCATCCATTAATTCATCTTAATTTTAATCCATTTCATAGTGAATTGTAAATATCTGTACATTTTCCCTAAATATTTCAACTGGAGATTTGCCTATTGTTTTTCTTCTGATGTAAAATGTATACAACAGATCTTAAGTTTACATTTGCTGAGGTTTTTTTTTCTAGTTTTTGGCCGGGGCTGGGTTTGAACCCGCCACCTCCAGTATATGGGGACGGTGCCCAACTCCTTTGAGCCACAGGCACCGCCCCTTTTGCTGAGTTTTAAGAAGTGCCTGCACCTGGGGTAACCTAAACCCTTACCAAAATACAGAAATACAGCACCATCCATAAGTCTCCTCTTCATTTTTTCTAGTCAAAACCTATCCCTCAGCTTACCACTGCATTCAGCATACATTTTCCTGTTCTAAAATTTAATATCAAGTGGAATCTTTACAGTGAGTACTCTTTTCTTTAAAGCTTCATGTTTTGCGTTTTGTGTATTATTTTTTCTGCATCATGTTTTGAGGTTCATCTGTGTCGCCGCATTATTTTTCTCTTCTTACGATTTAGTAGTACTCCATCCTATCAATACATCACCGTTTGTTAATCCACTTTCATCATGATACACTCCAAGGCTGTTTTAGTTTTGACTATTTTTGCTATAAAAATCTGTGAAGAATTCTTTTTTGTGGACGTATGATTTCATTTCTTTTGGATAAATATCTGGATTGGAACTACTGGGTTGCAGAATAGATATGTGTTTAGTTATATACAGAACTTCCAAAAGATTTTTTGACATGATTGTTCCATCTTATTCTCCAACCAAGAGTTCCATTTGTTTCACATCCTTGCCAACATGGTGCTGTCAATATTTTTAATTGTAGCTGATTCTGATGAGTGTTTTATAGTGTTTGAATGTGGTTTTAACTCATGTTTCCCTGATGACTCTTGAAAATAAAATTTTTTTTTGTGTGCCTAGTTATATGTCTTCTTTTGTGAAGAGCCTACTTAAAACTTTTTGCCATTAAAAAAAATGGTCTCTTGTCTTTTTGCTATTGAATTGGGGGTAATATATCCAGTTCTTTATGGATATGAGACTTTCAACCAGACTAATTTGGCTATTAACTTTATTAGCAGGGCAGCACCTGTGGCTCAGTGGGTAGGGCGCCGGCCCCACATCCCAAGCGTGGCGAGTTTGAACCTGGCCCTGGCCAAACTCCAAAAAAAATAGCCAGACGTTGTGGCAGGTGCCTGTAGTCCCAGCTATTGGGGAAGCTGAAGCAAGAGAATTGCTTAAGCCCAGGAGCTAGAGGTTGCTGTGAGCTGTGATGTCACAGCACTCTACTGAAGGCAACAAAATGAGACTGTGTCTCAAAAAAATAAAACTTGATTAGCGATATATTTTGATCCTGGAAGTTTTAAATTTTGCTGAAGTCTAATTTGTTGAGTGTTTTTATTTTTACGGTCATTGTTTTATGTAACTTGCACATGAAAATTTGGCATAAGAAAACATACTGACGTCATGAAGCTATTTTCCTAAGTTTGTTGAAGGATTTATATTAATAGCTTTAGTTTATACGTTTAGTTCTGTGTTTTATCTTGAATTAGTTTTTTTGTATGATGTGTGGTAAGGCCAACGTTCATTTTTTGCCCCATTAGAATATCTCTTTCTTTTCTTCTTCTTCTTTTTTTTTTTTTTTGTAGAGACAGAATCTTACTTTATTGCCCTTGGTAGAGTGCTGTGGCGTCACACAGCTAACAGCAACTTCCAACTCCTGGGTTCAGGAGATTCTCGTGCCTCAGCCTCCTGAGTAGCTAGGACTGAAGGCGCCCACCACAATTCCTGGCTATTTTTGTGTTGCAATTTGGCTGGGGCCGGGCTTGAACCCACCACCCTGGGTATATAGGGCTGGCACCCTACCCATTGAGCCACCGGTGGCGCCCAGACTATCTCTTTCTTCAAAAGACTTTTGTTTATTAGATTGCTTTCTTGTCCAGATGTATTGGAGGTCTTCTGGGCTCTTTATTCTGTTCATTTCATGCGCTTGTAAATATTTATGCAAGTACCAGACTATGTTAATGACTACATGTTTCTAATAAGTCCTGATGTCAGGTAATATAAATCTTCTAAAAATATTATTTTTCAATATGGTTTTGGATGTTCTAGGTCATTAGATGTCCATAGAAATTTCGCTTACCAATTCTACAAAAAGCTAATGAGCAGTTATAATTGGTATTACATTAAATCTGCATATGAATTTGGAAAAAATTGACATCTTAAAAGTAGTTCTAATCCACAAATATGAAATATATATCTATTGTTAGATATCTATTTTTATTAGGCTTTTAAAAATTTATTTTAGGCATGTTTTGTTATTTTTAGGATAGGAGCTTTGGCCTTTTTTTGTGTTAATGTTTTTCCTAAATAGTTCCTGAGGGTTTTTGATACAGTTATCATGAAATTGTTTTTGTTAGTGTTTAATTATTTGATGCTAGATATTAAAATATAATTGATTTTTATACAAGATCTGATAATTAAGTTTGAGAACTCACCCTGGAAAATGTGCTACATACCCCATTGCTGAGTATCCTATGGTCACCTTCAAAGTGCTCCCTGTGGCCATCTGGTGATTGCAGTGATATTCAGCAATGAGGTATATGGCAGTTTTTCTAGGATGTGTTCATGAACTTAATTGTCAGACCCTGGGCAATGACAGCTGTGAGGGACATTCCAGAAAAAGAGTTCTCAAATTGCTTTTGAGGGTGGACGAGGGACTGGCATTGGTGCATAAGTTTCTAAGGGGAGCATTTCTAGGGTGGCCCTAGTGAGATTCAGCAGTGAGGGCTGTAGCACTTTTTTTTCTAGGATAAGTTCGTGAACATGTCCAGTTTCATATCTTAACACATTAACTGTCATGTGAGTTGTAGTTAACTTATGCTGGCTTTGAGCCTGTACCTTATAAAGCATTTATAACTCACACATCTCTTGTATATTGACAGCCACACTAGGGGACCATTTTTTTTTTCCTTCAGGCTTAGGTGTTTTATGAGGTCTCTTAAAATTAGTCAGGACATGTTCCTTTCTCTCACTGTCTAAGTTTGTGTAAAGTTGGTTTTAAGTCTTTAAATGTTTGGTAGTATTTGCAACTGGAATCATCTAGGTATGGAGATTTCTTTCTGGTAAGACTTTTGACTACAAAATTAACTTTTTAAGAAATTGTACTCAGATTTTCTTTTTTTTTTTCATGAATTTCAGTAAGTTATTATTTTTCCAGGAATGTGTCAATTTTCTCTACATTGGCAGGTGTGTTGGTGTAAAGTAATTCGTAACAGTCTTACGTGGTCCTTTTGATTTCTGTAGCATCTGCGTTGATAATTCCTCTTTCATTTTTGGTATGACCAATTTGCCTTCTTTCTCTTTATTTTCTTGGTCAGTTTATAATCTTAGATTTTTAATGTGAAATCTTAGATTATTGATTCAGACCTTTATTATTTCTAACGTAAGCATTTCAAGCTATAAATTTACTTTCAAGTCCTACTTTGGCTACATTTCACAAAATCTGAAATATTTTTATTATTATCTAGTTTATAATATTTTCTTATTTCACTGTGATTACTTATTGGGCTCAGAAATTACAATAAAACCTCCATAGATGATCGCCTTTCTACGTTGACCACCTCCTTATGTTGACCTGATTTTCACAGACTGAACTTGCATCACAAGTACCTATCAGTACCGCTTAGTTCCTAATGTTAACAACCTCTGCATGTTGACCAATTTGCTACAATCCCTTGGGTGGTCAACTTACAGAGGTTTTACTATATTTAGATATGTGTTGTCTAATTTCCAAATATTTGGTGTTTCTCTAAACTTTTTATTGTTATCGATTCTAATTTTTTCCATTGTATTTCAAGAACATTCTATAATTTCAGTCCATACTCATTATTCTGCAGTTTATTTTATCTGAGATAAATATAGTCATTCTAGGTTACTTATGCTCTTTCCATGGCATATATTTTTCTATGCATTTCCCTTTATTCTATCCGTGTTTTTATATTTAATCTGACTCTCTTGAGGACAGCATGTAGTAGTTCTTTTATAAAAAAAATTCTTTCTGATACTTTCTTCCTTTTAGTTGGATTGTTTAGTCCATTGACAATTAATTTAATTATTGATATGGTTTGATTTTGTTTTCTTCTTATCTGTTTTTTGTTCTTGTTTCAGATTAATCAAATATTTAGAATACCCTTTAGATTTATCTATTGACTTTATACTTGCCTGTATTATGTTTTTAAATTGTTGCTTTGGGGATTATAGTATACATGCTTAATTTATTTTGTAGTGTGCTAGAGTTAGTATTTAATACTTTACGTAAAGTGTAGAGACACTTTACAACTGTAGAGGTTTGTTGACTATCCTATCAGCTTTTACTATAGTTGTCAAATGCATTATAGCTTCTTAAACATTTATAAATCTCAAATATACACACACACACAAACACACACATAAATATACACATACGCAGGTTGGCCATAATATTTGTGTAATTTTAAATTGCACATGAAATTTATGGCCGCCTGTATTTCTTTTTTTATTTTTTTTTTACATTTATTATTTTCTTGTATTATTTGTTATTAAATCATAACTTTGTACATTGATGCATTTATGAAGTTCAGGGTACTGCATCAATATACAATGTGAAATGCTTACATTGAACTAAGTAACACATCCATCACAATTATACTCATTTCTTAATAGTTTTGAAATGTACCATTGCATCATGCACATTAGGGGAGATGTATTTCTTTTTTTAAATAGTTTTTGATATTTGCCCATGTCTAGTATCACTTCCATTCCGCCTGAGGGATTTCCTTTAGTATTTTATATGGTGCACGTCTCGTTAATTTACTCTCTATTTTATTTTATCTAAAATGTATTTGTTTCACCTTCTTTACTGAAGAAGATTTTTGCTGGATATAGACTTGTAGGTTGGCAGATTTTTTTTCTTTTATTACTTTAAAGATTTTATGACATTCCCATCAGAATTTCATAATTTCTGATGAGAAGTCATAAAACTTTGACTTCTTATTATCTGGTATGTAGTGTGTCACATTTGCCTCCTTCTTTTTGAATATTTCCCTTAATCTTTGACTTTTAGAAGTTTAACTATGATATGTGTAGGTGGAAATTCTTTAAAATACAGCTTATCTCTCTTCTCTTAGATTTTCTATCTTTTCATTTATTTCAACTATGTTATCCTTTATATTCCACGGTATAGTCATAATTACTGCTTTATCGTTCTTTATGCTAATTCTAACATCTAGGATATCTTAACATTCACTCCATAGATTATCTGTTTTACTGAGAGTGGGTGATATTTTCCTGGTTCTGTATGTTGAATAGTTTGGTGTTGCATCCTGGATATTGTTATTGTCATGCTAATAACAATAATATCAGGTCCTAATGTATTTCTTGGAAAATGTATTTTTAACAAGCAGTTAACTTGGATCGACTTACCCTGCATATTCTGTGTCTTAGGCAGGCAGACAAATCTCAGTGCTCTACTTAGCTGGACTGCTTTCAGGCTGCTCTTTCAATCAGCAGGAGATTTGGACAGAGTTTATGTATCACATGTGAGACTGTCCTGCTCTCGATTTCTCAAGGAGCTGTGGCCAGTGAAATTAGGGTGGTTGGCCATAATGTCCTGGATAGGGGTTGGTTGAATTTACAGCACCACCACCAAAACAAAAAGTCCTGTTGAGAGTATACTTTATGTTGCTTCTCATTCTAATGTTGAGATTGCCTGGGTTAGGGGAAATTGAACCACCTCTTAATCCTCCACACAGTTGGCATTACATAGAACCATATCACTTTTACTCATGTTTTTCAGGATTTGAGTCTTAAACCTTACGAGATCTGTGAGCATGTGGCCTCATGACTATTGGTTATAGTCATGGTTATAATCATAATAATTGATTATAGCCTGTCATTATTACTTGAAAATTTTGTGTACTTTTTTCTGCCTCTACATATGATAGTATGTGGCTGCTGGCTTGGCTCTCAGAACCTGTAGTGTGGAGAATAAACATCTTATAGCTATGGTTTAATGGATCTTTTGAAAAACCCAAGCTCCTTAGAGTATCTATTTTTTAAGTTGTACTTGAATTGTAGAAATATCTTGATGACATGCAAATTCATGTAGAATGTACACAGATATCCAATATTCAGGATAAAGTTCTCTTTGTTCTGGTCAAAATACTGATTAATCCCTGCCATTCCTGGTAAATGCTGGTACAGTCTGCATGGCTGCTATTAAGCTCAAGGTGGAGATGCGCAGGCGCTTGCATGTGATGAAGAGAACCACCTTTCTAATATGAATGACTATTTTGACTTTGCTTTCTGCCTGGATAGATCCAGCATTTATTAAGAATTTTTAAGAAAGACATTTCATTGTTAAACTATGACAATAGCCTTGGTTCTCAGAAAAGAGCACAGAAACCTCATTCTACTTTCCTGCTGAGAGAAGCTATGTCCCTCCCATGAAGCACCAAAGTGAACATCTCCACATGAGCCACTGATTTTAGCAGAATTTACAGATTTTTTAATAACCATTTTATGATTAAATTCTGAGACAGTTAAGGCTAAACAGGTATTTCCAGTAGAAATACTTTACATGGACTCAATATGACTCTGATGTATGTTAGTTGTGGATACCTAGGAAACTACCTTTGCCACTCTGAAGCTTAGTATTCTCATGTGTAAAAGGGAAGGGAATAGAGACCTATCGTGGACAGTAGTGGCTACTGTGTGTGACTGTCCAGCATGTTTCTTGGTCTCCTTTATTATCATAATAACATCTCTTCCCTTGGAAAACACCTCTCCCACTCTACGTTGGGCCAGGGTGACTGTCAATCACATGGATGCTCATCTACCCACCAAGATAGGCATGTGACATGGGACAGCTAGACACAGTGTTTGTTCCCAGGAGTAGATGTGTGACCCAAGGCCAACCATTCAGAATCCTTCCAAGGAATCAGAGGTGAAAGACTTGGTCTCTTCCCCTTGTGTATCATGTACTGTGAGAAATCGGTTCTGCATTTGTTGCAGAAGCAGATCTAAGAGGTGGATGGAGAGATAGAGTCCTACTGGTGAGGTTCAGGCTGAAGGGGAGGCAATCGAGTTAATGTAAGCGAGTATCTTGACTTTGTAAATGCAGGCTTGGCATATGCTTCCTTAAATTTTGTACCTAGGCCCCTCACTGGCCTTACCCTGGTCTTGAAGTTTGCTGAAGACTGTCTTAGCTTGCCTTCCTTTCTCCAGAAGCTAATTCTGAGAGGAAGAATTGGGTGCAAGCTGTTTATCAGGAGGTGATCCCAGGAGACACTTGTAAGAGATGGGGAGTGAGACAGAAAAAGGAAGGGGACCAGAGAGGGGGTCTGATCAAGCTGCTCACCACTGTGGATGCCTGGAGCTGATGCCGCAGGGGATATCTAGTAGACAGTGCCCAGCAGGCCTTCGGGGGCTGTGGTCAGATGTGCTCACGCACCGCGCTCATCCTTGGAGGAGGCCCGCCCCCCTGCAGCATTACCTCTCCCACACTTTTGGCTTAGCCTGTGCAGGGCAGAAAAGGGCCTTTCACAGGGGGCAGGTATTTATGTGCAGGAATCTCTGGTGTGTGGAGGCTAGCGAGAGGAACATGGGTGGACACAACAGTGGCGCTGTCTTCTTAAGTTTTTCAGCCCAGTGAGGGTGTCACCGTCCTCACCTGCTGCAGCGGTTCTCAACCTGTGGGTCGTGACCCCTTGGGGGTTGAACGACCCTTTCACAGTAGTGGCCTAAGACATTCTGGATATCACAATTCATAACAGTAGCAAAATTACAGTTATGAATTAGCAACGAAAATAATTTTATTATTGGGGGTCACCACAACATGAGGAATTGTATTAAATGGTCAAGGCATTAGTAAGGTGGAGAACCACTGTGCTGAGGAAACTGAGGGAACTTGTCTGACTATTTGAGATCTTGATGCTTCCAATATCTGTGGCATAGCACATCCTGATTAGTCAGAAGCTAACAAGTGTTATGCTGGGAACTGGACACTCATTACCTCCTTGTACTGGGCATGACTACCCCTGTTCTACGGGTGATGTCCTAGAGGCCTGGTGAGAACCGCTGCCACACACACCTTGGTTCATTTCCATCTGTCCTTCCCAGATGTAGAAGTTAGGCTGTAGTCACTTGCACATCAGCTGTAGCCCAGGGGTCAGGAGGAGAATGCCCGTCAGCGTCCAGCAACCCTGGGTGCTTGGTTTGGGGCACAGCAGAGCAGAGTGCTGCCTTCCAGGTGGGGACTGGGCTGCAAGTCTGCACCTGCTGCTTCTAGGCGAATGAACTTGGACCAGTCCTGTAGCTACCTACAGCCCTCCCTTTCCTCTCCTGAAAAAGAAAAGTGGCAGAAATGGACTTAAAGTTTTCATAAGAAAATATGGGACAAATGATGTGCAGCACTTAGCATAGCACCTCTGTGTGGTCACTGTTATTGAAACGTCTTCCACATCTTCTGGACCTCAGTATGGTCATGGTTTTCCCTGGAGGCTTGGTGGGTTCTAGAAAGGTGAGTGTGCCCACGGAGTGACGCCTCGGGGAGAAGACCCAGGGCCAAGACCCCCCCACCTCTGCTGCTCAGCGGTGCCTCTGCTGCCTCTTACACACAGGTGGGCCAAGATGGCTTTCAGCTCACTTGTCTGCCTTCCCCATCTGACTGAGAAACTCCTGGGCGGCTTGGCTGGGTCATGTTCATCTGCCTGGGCCCGTCAGCTCTGGCTCAGAGCTGGGCATGTGGCAGAGGCTCAGTAAATGCCAGCCTCGGGGGGTGGAGGGAGGGAGAGAAGTGGCAAGCCTTCTTCTAGGCCACAGCCAAGGGTGTGCGTTGGGCATCAGAGAGCCCGCCTGCCTGCTGCTTCCCTCCCACCCCGAGCGCTCGCCACTCTGTGCCAGCCTGTGGGATGGTGCTGCCTGCTTAAGTCTGCCTTCCTGACCTCACTCTGTCCTGTCTTCCTGCTTGTTCACTCCAGCTCTTCTCTGGTCTCTCAACCACAATGAACTTACCTCTAACTCAGAAACTGCACACTCTCTGTTTCCTCTACTTGGTCATCCTTCCCCCAGTTCTCTGCTCAGATGTCCTGTCCTGAGCCCTTCCCTGAAGACCTACCCCACTTGCCTTCACACCAAGCTTTCCATTTCCTTCCCCTTTCCTTCACAGCATCCATAATTACAGCAATTGTGTTATGTGCTCATCCTCTCTCCTCTGGGTCTCGGGAACCAGAACATGAGCTCTTTGAGGACAGCAATGTTTCCCCACCATTCAGTTATGTCCCCAGCACCTGCTGAGCCACATCCACATGCCCGCACATGTGTACATGTGCACACACACCGCCCCCAAGCAGTTCACATATGTAGGTACATGTACATGTGCATGGGTATAATATATATGCATTCCCACAAAACAGCACATGTGTACCCACACATAATATGTGCACACACATACAAATATACACACACACCCTAAACAACATATTATATATATATATATATATATATATATATACGAGGTCAGACATTAAGTTTGCAAACTATCCTAGAAAAAGTGCTATAGTTTTTATTGCCATATATCACTACAATCAACATTGAAATACCTCCCCTTGGCCATCTGGTGAGCATAGTGGTACTCAAAGGAATGTAGAACTTTATCTACATCTTTTTATACATTTTTCTGAACTTAATTGCCAGACCTCATACAATGACAGCTCTGATGGTCATTACAGAAAAAGAGTTCCAAAATTGCTTTGGGATTGCTCTGCAGAGCTGATGAGGGACTGGCATCAGGGCATAGCTTTCCCCAGGGGAGCACTTTGAAAGTGACCATAGCAATCTCAGCAATGAGGTCTGTAGTACCTTTTCTAGGATGAGTTCATGAACTTAATTGTCAGACCTTACGTGTGTGTGTGTGTGTGTGTGTGTGTGTGTGTACACATAAACATACACCTCACAGAAACACATAGTATGCACCCAAACAGACATGTATATGCATACACACCTGCCAAGCAGTGTGTGTAGGTAGTATATACACACATGTGCACAGATATATGGATCTGTGAATGCAGTAAGTATATATAAATAAATAACTTAACCATTCCCCAGCCAACAGATGAGATTTAGGCAAACAGTTAACTGGACTGTCTCAGGGTTAGGGCCCAGGGCTGACCTCTCCCAGGCCCGGTGCACAGTGTCCCCCTGCCCCGCCCTCCCTCCCCACTTGGCATAGGCTGCCGTCCACTTCAGTGACCAAGCCAGCAGAAGAGAATCTAGGGTGAAGTGTTCCACTTTGAGTTAACTCTGAAGTCAGCAGGGCTTAACTATCTTCAGGGAAGGAGGGGGATACCTTTGGGAGAACTCTCTGAGGAGTTTGCTTCCCAAGTGGCTTCCTGGATAGGCATATGGGCCTCTGCTTAAGGAGTTGCCAGGTCAAAGTAAAGTAAACAGGGAGTTAATTAAAATTCATGGACTAGCCAGAGGCAGTCTGCGCAGAAAATGGCAGAAAGTAGCACACAGTTGTACGGTAATACTCTTTATGTCCCTCAAACGAAGATTCTAGATAAAATGAGCCAGTGTTGCTCAAATGGTAGTTCCAGACTCGACACCGCCTTATTATGCAGTGATGATCATTTCCAGATACCAGCCTATTATTATTGTCTTGTTCCACATGAGACTGAGGAAAGCCTCATTCCAGGCTGCATGTGACTTCATAGTATGAAAAAAAAACCAAAAAACATTTGTTTAATAGCAGACTAACCAATTTAGTGCCCAGACTGCAACAACTCCATTAAGGAATTAAGCAGGGATTAGATTTTGCATATATGTTTGCAAGTTTGAATGTTGAGAAACATTTTGCTTATCAGGATTTTTTTTTCCTTAAAAATTTTTTTTCTCTTGGGAGAATTGTTGATCTTTTAAGTTATTGGATCTCCAAGATGACAGTAGCATGGTAGAACGCACAGCAGGGTTTTGAGTTGGACAGTAGATGTTTATGGACAGCTGGCTCTGTCCTGACATTATTCTAGGTTCCTGTGAGGGTGCGGTGAACAGGCTGAACAAGTTTCCTGATGCCACAGAACGGACAATTTAGTAGGAGAGACAAACATACCAACAATAACTGAGCATGACGCTTTGCTTTGGTGATAGCTGCTCTTCAGGGAGTTGATGGTGCAGTCACCTGGGAGATTAAGACTGCTTCACTGGTGGTCAGGAGGCCAAGGGAGGCCTCTCTGAGAAGACTCATTAGAGCTAAGACCTAACTGCTGAGAAGCCCATGGTGCCATTTGGAGATCTGGGGAAGAGGACAGTTTAGATAAAGGGAGCAGCAGATGAGAAGGTCCTGAGGCAGGACCAGAGTCAGCAGTAGGACAGATGGCAGCTGATGTATATCGATGTCCAGGAATGTATCTGCCACCAGTGAGGTCTCACTGTGTGATTGCTCTTGTTAAGAAAGTGAGTTAATTAGCTCATAGTGTCATAGTTCAGTAGCTTTGACTTAAATTTGAAAGAGCTGAGTTGGAATTCTGGACCAACTGTGTGACTCTCAGCAAGTTGCCCAATTTCTCTAAGTCTCGACTTAGCTGTTGTTATGTCAGAATCATTTATAGAATCCTTAAACATGATGCATTTACTAGTAGCCTTTGTTGTTCCTGCAGACATTTTAAATGAAGGATGAAATCCAGTTCTTTTTAATGAAATATTTATTAATTTCATATTAATTAGGTTGTGTTTGACTCAAGGCATAGTTTGGGAGAATTGGGAGGGATCCCTTTGCTAACATCTAAATATCACAGGAGATGCAGGCTCACTTGAGAATGTCTTTCAAGTATAAAGCCAGAGCAAATGCTTCCTGGATGATCAGTTGGGTGAACTGCATTGTTGACTTCATTCCTTAGCATCTCCTGGACGTTCCATCCTGCCCAGGAAGAGCATGGCAGGCACAAAGGTGGCACCGAGGCCAGTGTGAGAGGGGAATAGGAGCCAGGCCACCTAGGGTCTAGGGATCCATAGTGGGGACTTTGGCTTTTCCTCCTGCATGTTATCTGATTATCCCATTAAGTTTTGGCTTCCTAGAGGAGTGTGGTATCTTCATGGCTCACATGGTGTAAGGCCCATGGCAGGCACTTATTAAATGCTTATTGAGTGAAATACTTATATAAGTAAGTATTTTTATTGAGATCAACTTCTGATTCCTCCAATGAAGCCACCATTTTTCAGTGAAAACTTGGGTTCTTGGAAATAAGGAGGGGATGATTCAAAGCCAAAATGGTCATATACCTCAGATTATAACCATTGCTGTGTGTGCAATTTTATTTAACAGTGTGGATAAGTTATTATATGAAATATCTAGTCTTTCTAGATATTTAGAACTGCTTTATATAGTTAAAGGTGGTAATAGTAGAATAACACTTTGTAAATAGTTTTTAGAAACTGTTGGGAAATACTGTGTTTGGAAATAGAATTGTTAAACCAAAAAAGAAAAAGAAAATGGGTTCTATGTGCTGTGAAAAGTCATATTGTAATTTGTGTATCTGTTGAGATGTACTCAGTAACAAGAATTGGAAAACCCCCTTATGTTGGCTTAAATGAAGAGAGGTTCATTTTTCTCACACAGCAAGAAATGTGAAGGTAGGAGGTTCCATGACATCAGGTTCAGCATCTCTAGGACTTTCTAGGCCTCGTGGTCACAAGAGGCTGCTATAGCTCCAGACATTGCATCCATGTTCAAGGTGGGAAGGACAAAAAGAATGGTAGGGAAAGAAAGGTAGAAACACCTGTAGCTATTCTCATTTGCACAGAAATAAGATATTTTCTAAGAACCTCTAGCGGACTAACATTTCCTTGGCTAGTACTGTGGCCACCCCTGGATGGATCACATTTCCTCGAAGAAAACTGTCCTGTTATAAAGGAGAAAAAGGAAGGATTGTATACTGAACAGGTAAAAACTTCATCTGCCAAACACAGTCTTCACTCAACTAATTATTTGAGCAATAGTAGCCAGCACGATTATTCTCTTTAGTAATCACATTTGATCCTGATTTTTTCTTTTTTCCCCTCAAATTGGTTGTTTCTCAGAATCTTGCGCCTGGAATTGTAACTGGTGCCCTTTACTGTCACTCTAGAGCTGTTGATTCACTATTTGCTGAGGGCTAGTCAAGCTGGGGGTGGGGTGGAAGGCACAGAGAAAGATCAGCCTGGTGTCCGGGGTCTGCTGGAGTCTAGTTGATCGTGTGGAATGTGAGTGCAGCTGCCCAGTGCGCCAGGAGGAAGGGGGCAGCTCCAGGAGGAGGGGGGCAGCGCCAGGAGGAAGGGGGGCAGCTCCAGGAGGAGGGGGGCAGCGCCAGGAGGAAGGGGGGCAGCGCCAGGAGGAAGGGAGGCAGCACCAGGAGGAAGGGGGGCAGCGCCAGGAGGTGGGGGGCAGCGCCAGGAGGAGGGGGGCAGCTCCAGCCTTTGCACCCTCACAGCTCATGACCCCAGCACAGCTCCAGCCTCTCTGCTTTGTGGTCATGTGTCCTCCCAGGATTTGAGTTGTGTGAGTTGCCAAATTGGGATTTGGGTCCAGATCATAAAAGTTATGGAAAATACATAGCCAAACAGGGACCTTTATAAAGATTCCACCAAAGTAATTCTTAACCTTGGCTGCAGATCAGCCTTCTCTGGGGCATGTTTAAAAAACACAAAATCACTAAGGATTGCCTTAGCAATACAGGTTTTTTTCTGGTTCCATGCAAAATGAAGAATTAGTGTTCCCAGTTTTTCAATATATGCTGTTGTTATTTTAATGGGGATTGTGTTAAATCTATAGATTGTTTTGGGCAATATGGACATTTTCTCAATGTTGATTCTCCTCAGCCAAGAGCATGGTGTGTTCTTTCATTTGTTAATGTCTTCTGCTATTTCTTTTCTTGGAGTTTCATAATTCTGTTTGTTGAGATCCTTCATCTTTTTGTTAGGTATATTGTTGGGTATTTTTTTATTTTTCGTTGAAGCTACTGTGAAGGGAATTGTGTCCTTTATTAGCTTTTCAACTTGGCTGTTATTGGCGTATACAAAAGCTACTGGTTTGTGGACATTAATTTTATATCCTGAGACATTACTGTATTTCTTGATCTGTTCCAGGAGTCTTGGGGTTGAATCTCTGGGGGTGGCTAAGTATAAAATCATAATTGTTCGCAAAGAACAAAAGTTTGACCTCCTCTGTTCTCACTTGGGTGCCTTTAATTTCCTTCTCTTGCCTGATTGTATTGGCTAGAACTTCCAGCACTATGTTGAATAGTAGTGGCAATAGAGGACATCCTTTTCTGGTTCCAGTTCTAACTGGAAAGGCTTGACGTTTTATTCCATTCAGTGTAAGAGTAACTGTGGGTTTGTCATAGCTGTCTTCCATTTAAGAAATAGGCCACCTATGCCTATTTTTTAAGTATTCTTGTTAGAAAAAGATGCTGAATTTTGTTAAATGCTTTTTCTGCATATGTTGAGAGGATCATATGGTCTTTGTTTTTGCTTCTATTAGTATGGTGAATTACATTAATGGATTTGCGCATGTTAAACCAGCCTTGGTTAAACCATCCCTAGGATGAAGCCTACTTGGTTATGGTGTATAATTTTTTATTTTTTAAACTTTATTCAAATTAACATGAGAGTACAATATTAAGGTTTCATTGTTCTCACTTCCAGGGTAAAGTTCCATTTGTAGAAGAGCCCCTCCCCCAGGGGGTGTGTTACACACCCTCACAGTGTGCACCGTAGGTGAGATCCCACCTCAGGCCCTCCCTCCTTCTGCCATACCCCCTCCCTCTCCCCCCTCCCGCTTCCCTCTACCCCCAAACTGGATTATATTCATGTTTTGTTGTTCTCATGAGCATGTAATTGTATATTTATTTCATATTACTATGGAGTATCTTCGATATTTATTTTTCCATTCTCGTGATACTTTACTAAGAAAAATGTATTTCAACTCCATCCAGGTAAATGTAAAAGATGTAAAGTCTCCATCTTTTTTAATGGCTGAATAATATTCCATGGTATACATATACCACAGTTTGTTGATCCATTCATGGGTTGATGGGCACTTAGGTTGCTTCCACGACCTGGCAATTATGAATTGAACCACAATAAACATTCTGATGCAAATATCTTTGTGGTAAAAAGACTTTTGTTTTTCTGGGTAGATACCTAGTAATGGGATTGCAGCGTCAAATGGAAGGTTTATTTTTAGATCTTTGAGGATTCTCCATACTTTTCTCCAAGTTATTATTATTATTATTATTATTTGCAGTTTTTGGCTGGGGATGGGTATTTTTAATCATGATTTTAAATCAAGAGCTTTCTGAGAAGGTGAGCGGAGCCACATTTTACAGCACTAATAGAACATTTATTGTAACTCTAAGGTGCTCTTTGCCAAAAGCCCAAGATCCAAGAGAGGTCTAGTCTTTTTCTGTCCTTTCAAAAAAATTTTAATAGATTTAGTGGATCTGAATTTCCAACACAAGTAATGGCAACTTAGCTCTTTAAGAGTCAGACTGTGATAATCTCTGAAGCTGCTATCTTAGTATTGTCTCTTTGTATCATGGATGTAAAGTTATTACTATATATTTAGAAATTATATCATATTTACATATTGTGTTTCTAATATAAACACACTACTGCCTTTACAATAAGCACAATGTGCAATTGCAGAAAACTCCTTTTCACTTATGAACGTCTGAGTCTGAGATTCACACAAACCACACTTTTGTGAGACTCCAAAATGTGGGTGCCAAATGAATCTACTGCACTAGACTTATGAACACTACTGCAACTGTGCAGCCACTATTTCTCTACTGGGAGAATTGTTTCAGCAGATAAACCATCTGGCTTGAAACACAGCCCTCTTTGAAAATATTCCCCATTATGTTAGCTCTGAAACAATGTGTACAACTATGCCCCAGTGGAGGACACGGTTAACAGAGTTTCAATGTCAAACAGTATCTGCTCTGTAATCTCTTGCTAAATGTAAAAAAAAAAAAAAAGAGGTAATCAAAATGCAAGATATTAATTCTTTGGAGTCATTGTGAGTGTGGTGTAAGATGAAGAAGATTCAGGAAAATATTTCATAAGAAACTGTAATCAGAGTGTGTTTAAAAGTGACTTTTTCTTTTAAAGATTGCTCATGGAAAATGTGGTTCCTTTTGTTGTAAGTACCATGAAAAGGGCACATTAATGATTTGTATTCATTAATATCCTTTTTGCTAATTGTTTTCAAATATGAAATATGGTGGCATAATTATTGGAAACCAGTATTTTTAGCTAGAAATCCTGAAGTGAACTTGGATGACTCAGTGTGACTTATGAGTTAGGAACGCTATGGAAAAACTAAAGCATGTGCTACCAGGTAGAGAAAATTAGTATGTAGTAGGAGCAGGTAATATCTATAACCAGTTACAGAAAATTTTCTAAAGCTAGTTTTTAGTAATCCAAGTCAACAATGTTACTGTTATGAAAGAAAGCTAGAGGGAAAAAGGGATATTAAAAAGCATGTTATCTAGATTTGAATCTATTTAGTGTAATATTAAAAGAGAAGTTACGAGACAGTTACAAAAATATCAAGAGCACCCAAGTCTATAGGCCGGAAAAATCTATGGGAGGAGTGTTCGGGACATTGCTTGGAGTGATTGTAGGAGAAGTCAGCATATTACTGAAATGAAGTTAAATTGGACTAAATCCTGGGAATTATTAAAAAGTGTGTGGAGTGAGAAAATTATAAGGAATGCAAGTACTTCGTCAATTCATAAGAAAGATCAATGGCATAGGATAATCCCCCTGAGGCAAAGACAGTGGTACATAGATAGTAAACACTGATTTTTTTCCCCCTTTATCACAAAATTGCCCTGCACATCAACAATTTTCAGTGTTTTGTTTTGTTTTAATTTTCACTAAATGGATTTTGGTGCTGGTTACTTTGTCCTTCCTTCCAGATTCTTCTCTCTTCACTCCATCATTAGCTATGCAAAAACATATCTCTCAACAAATATCCCAACTTCAGACCTGCAAGGAATTATGCTGGTTATTTCTGTCTGGTGATTTTATAGGTAAAAGAACTAAAGTTCATAGAGTTAAGTCACTTTTTTTTTTTTTTTCATTTTATAATGTTAATGTACCAGATAGCCACGAAGTTGTATTAAATCAAAGGCTCCATTCCACAATCTATAATTTCTGAGTAATGGTGATTCCGAGTAATGGTTTCTAATAAAGAGGCCTGGTGAGTCATGTGGGTTGACCAAAGGACCCAGGGGAACCTTTGTGGAGGACTCGTCTTTGAGACATTGTGTCATAAATACAGGTAGAAGAATGAAGGTTTTCCCAAAGAAGGAGGACAGCTCTTTTGAGGCTTAGGATAGCAAGAAAGAAGGGGGAGGAAAAAACAATAGGCCCTTATGATATAATTGAGTGGCATACAGTTAGTGAGTGGAATATATATTATTCTGTATTTATTTATTTCTCACAATCATCTCAGGAAAATTTACACACTGCCTACCACACTGGGGCCAGTATGAGTGCCCCCCAGAAAATAAAACTGATGGCAATTTGGGCAGGTCTGATTCCAACACTGTTTCCTTGTTGAAGAGGAAAGATACATAGATTCTCTTTGTATGCTGGGAAATGTACCCTATAGTCTCAGAAGCTCTGGATTTTTCTCAGTGCATTTAGGGCCATTAGTTGGAGCAGGCACTCTATTAAGTTATATTGTGTCTCTGTTTATGACTAAGAAGTGAACTCTGGATTATGTCTCTAGCAGGAAAAGAACAATCAGCAAATTAATGTATTGGACTTGTATGAAGTCTTCTTTGGTAAAGGTTAATTATCACTCTGATACTGTAAGGTCTGCTGCCGTGAGGAGAGTGCTTAACATATGAGCTTGTGTTTGCACGCCCCATTTTTTTCCCTCACCAGTGAGCAAGACACATTGTCACATGGGAAAGGACAAATCTTTGTTGGAGAGAAAACTGGCATTGTTAGACATTAACATGCCATTTGAGTTTTTGTTTTTATTGCCTAATTCGTCTCCCATAATTTTATAAATTATCCCTCTGTGTGTGTTTTAAATGGTTAAGTCTGGTAAATTTTAAAGGTTCACCAAAAACATTTAGAAATAGATATAGGATGAATATTTAATTTCTAAAAGATACAGTCTGAGTAATGTGCATTGTAAAACAGAAAGACTAGGACTTGACTGGAGGATGGTCTGAATTTGATGAGTTAACTACTTGGTGCTACATATATAAAAATAATCTGCTTTATGTTTTTGGTTAGCACGTGAAGTGACGAGTTTTAGACATGAAAGGCAGTTGTGCTCAGTGATCGCAGTCCTAAGAAGCGATTCTGAGGAAATCAGAGGCATTCTTGTCCTTATAGAGGTAGGTAAGGGGACAAAGAAGAATATCCTTATTTGCCACCTTGTGTTTCTTCAGGTGGACTGTGTCTCCAGAACCTTCTAAACCTGACAGAGAAAAGGCAGTGCAGCAGCTCCCAGGGGGTCCCGCCCTGTCTTAGATGAAAAAACATGAAACTCAGTAATCCACAGAAGACTGTATGACCTGATGGCCATCAGTATTTATCCAAGTAAATTAAGCAATATTTAAAGTTAAAAAAAAATCTAGACAGGAAACCCAGCCCCACTCACTGCGCTGAGGTGTGGGTGTTAAGGGCAGGTAGAGCAGAGTAACAAGGCAGTCTGGAGAAGGTTTCGGCTCTTACTGTCAGAGAGTAATAATTAATGATCAAGTGTTAATGGAGACACTGGGCTGTTGATGTCATTAATTCAGCTCAGTGGAGCCAGTTCTGCCCAGGACCTGCCACAGCTGTCACTGCATTTGCTTAATTATTCAGTGCCTTCGGCTCTTTTCTTTCATTTTTTTCCCTTTGCCCCCCCCCCCCCTAACTATAGGACATTATGTTTTCACTGACGCAGAATTATGAAGAGCATCCTGCTTTCTGGGCAGTGCCAGGCCTAAAATACGTGAAAACCCAAAGGCAACCAAAGAAAGGATACTTTCACACAGATGAAAAGATGGAAAATGCTGAAGACAGACCATCTTTAAATAGCCTGATTGTGCTGGTAGGATTTTTGAGTTCTTTAAGGATTTGGATGTTGAAAGTGAACTCTGAGCTGTGTAAAATGTCAAAGTGCTCACCCTCTCCTGCAGCCAAACAAAGAGAATATAGAGAAAGTGGCACAAGAGTGTTGGTAAAACACAAGGCCCTGCAATCATTCGTCCACGAGGGACCCAGAAAGCCAGCTTTGCCCGGCAAATTGAAGAGAAAAACATGCGGAGGCAAATGCCAGTGCTATTGAAATTCAGATGTAGGAGTGTATGAATTTGCCTGCCACGCTTTCACAACCTTCTTGGGTTTGTTTAGCTTTGTGTCTCTTTTATCTGCCTCACCACCCTTAGTTTAAGGAAAGCCATCCTTTGCTTTGTAAACATCATAGGGATCTTTCTTCCCTGGCCTGGCCTAATAATCACATTTCTCACTTAACTGTGTTGTAATTGGAATGAGGGTAGTTATTTGGTTTTTCAAAGACCCCCCACCTTCTCGGATGTGTAATTGAAAACATAAAACAAAAACAAAAAAACCCCAAAAACGTCTTCCTCGGGTTATAGGTATAGGCGAGGGCTGTCCGGAAAGTATCCAGCCACAGACTATGAAAACAGATGCATGTGGCTGGATACTTTAGGGACAACCTTGTATTTCTAGTCCAGCGTGTCTTGAGCGTCCGTACTGGAATGTTGCTTGACTCACTTCCAGACTGAAGTGCTTAAAAAATGTGAGGCACTACAACTATTTTAAATCTCTCTCTATACTGCACATGGTGATTTAAAATAATTGAAGCTCTTCAAATTTTTATATGCTCGCCAATTTGGAAGTGATCGGTTCCGAGCATGTGCAGTACACAGCAATTTAAAGTTATTAGTGCCCCTCAAATTCATCCTAAGTGTTTCAGCTTGAGAGTGATAGGGGAACCTGGACTTTGGCAGACAGAAGGGATTTACAATCATCGTAGTGCTCAGATGTTATAGAGGTGATCAGAATTCTGGAAACTTGCTTGTATTTTTTAACTCACTGTTAAAATGACTTTTTTTAGAATCAAGAGATATTATTAGCACACTAGAAGAAGCACTTAAATAAACCACTTAAAATGCACTGTGACACAATTATACTTTCACTGCCATAGTCCCCATTGATGACCTGAATGCCATCATCATTTTAAAGCCAAATGCTAAAATTTGGCAAGGAACAAAATTGTTATCTTTCAAGCATGAAAAAGATAAGTATTCAGTAACAACACCTGATCTGCTCTGGTGAAAATACATAGCGTCTATAGCTTATCCTCGTAAATTATACTGCTTTTGCTTTAAACACACAGAGTTCACAAGGGGCTTTGTGAACTCTGGAATAGACTGCCACTTATAATACATAGTTAAGTTGGTTTTTATTTGAATAGTTCAGATAAAGTCATTTTACTGAAGATTGTTTAGCTTAAAAATTCATATTATATTATCTCTTGGATGATACATATGCATTTATTTCTTTAGCCTTTTGCTTGGGTAAATGTTGAACCAAATGCAAAGGTATATAATTATGAAATGAACAAGATGATTTACTTGGTCACTTGATGTTTACTTAATGTTTTTTCAGATCTTTATTTATTTATTTTTTATTGTTGGGGGTTCATTGAGGGTACACAGAACTGGGATACATTGATTGCTTTTGTTAGATACAATTATAAAAGGGTCTGTATCGTCACATCTTTTACCAAAGAATATTCTCTGAGCAGGAACATTTAAACTTTTGTTGGGTGCTCTGATGCCAAGATTCTAACATGTAAGGTAGATTTGTGATTCAAAAGTTAATATTATGCAGTATAAGGAGAAATTCAGTCATTAAGAAGTCAGCTAAAATCCTTATCATGTTTTATTTCTACCAGTGAAAGCACAGGGACACTCATGCATTTGATTTACATGCCAGTAACAAAGGTGAAATTCCAGCACATTTCTCAGGCACTTCTCTTCCTCAGTAAATGTTTTCATTTTGATAAAAATTAGGATAAGTTCATTATAGATTTGATTTTTGAAACTAGAACCTGGAGTTGGAGTTTAAAATATTCTGGCACATGAAAACCATCTGATCTTATAAACTAGCTTTATAGATCTCCACGCTTTTATTAGAGCAGAAATTTAACAGCATTAGAAATAGAAAATGCTAATAACTGAAAATATGTTGTATTTGGGATTTCTGTAACCCAAGGGAATTAGGGTCCTGAACTATGAAAAAACCCTACATTTGGTATAGTAGGCAACCTTTGCCCTGAAATTTATTATTAGTTTTTAAAGTTTGAATATTTTTCTTAGGTTTATATATGTTTGGTTTCTACTATTACTTTGTTCTTTTGTGTTGGAGTTCAACAGGCAGAAAAAAGCTAAGTGTGTGTGTTGAATTATTTGTGGCTGTGCTAAATTAAGAACATGTCAGTGGACCACTGTTATGCTATTAAATAGTTGAATTAAACCTCATTTAGGTCACAGGTAGAAAGAGCAATGTGTTTGCTGAACAGGTAAGAGTGCCTGGAAATCACCTGGTCGAGAAGCATGGTTCCACCAACATAAGATTCTTGCTTTTAACTGTATCAGTTTGGAAGTCCTTGGGAACTGGAAAAGTTATTTGGAGAAGACTAAAATATTGTTTGTGGTTAAATCCTCAATCTTTCAGTATTAGCTAGTAGCGTTAGCTCAACAAACCAGACAGATGTCTGATATATATTGATATATCTCTTAAAATAAAGAATGGCATTGTTCCATATTTTAGTATTGCCTGCAGGGACAGTTGCTATTGTTTCTGAAATAATGAGAATATTAGTTACCATTAAAAAAAATAACATACAGAATACACAACCCCTTGGCCTTCAGAGATTATTATAGGGGTTTCTTAGGTAAAACTCACCGTCTTTTTCAATTGGTTTGCATTTTTAGAGAAAGATCAGGTAAGTTAATCCTCCTTTATTACATACAAAATAAATCCCAGGAAGAAAAAAAAGGGGGAAATAATGAAAAAAAATTAAAACATAAAAAATTGAATGATGATGTTCACTCTGTGGGTATAAAAGGACTTGTGATTGAAAAAATTCTAAGAGAAATGATTAACAGAGCTGACTTCACAAAAATAATGACAGAGAGATGTGTCTATACATTAAAATATCAAAATTGAAATACAAATAAGAAATAAGGAAAATTTCTATAGATATCTCAGATGAGTTAAAATTTATAACATAAATACATTTTATCCAAATTTATATAAAAATCTAACACCTTAGTAGATGATGAAATGGTAGAAATGGTAAAAAGAAAATGGTCAAATTTATGAAAAAAGATATTATGAAACAGACTATATTTAATATGTTATAAAATAAATAGCTTGAGGCTAACATAATTTGAAGATAATTTTTTTCTTTTTTTTTTTGCAACAGAGTCTTCACTCTGTCACCCTGATTAGAATGCTGTGGCATCATCATAGCTCATAGCAACCTCAGTCTCTTGGGCTCAAGTGATCCTCTTGCCTTAGCCTCCTGAATAGCTGGGACTACAGTCACTCATCACAATGTCTGGCTAGCTTTTCTATTTTTAGTAGATATGAGGTCTTGCTCTTGCTCAGGCTGGTCTTGAACTTGTGAGCTCAAGCAATCTACCTGCATTAGCCTCCTAAAGTGCTATGATTATAGGCTTGAGCCATCATGCTTGGACTTGAAGATAAAATTTCTTAATTCCAAGCTGTAAACATTTTAGAAAAACCCAGTTATTCATTCAATAGATGTTTTTGAGTGTCTTCCAGGCACTGCACTAGGTCCTGGAGGTACAGCTGTGATGAGATATAAACAATCTGTAGTCTGGGGAGGCTTGCAGTCTGGAACTGGATTACAGAAAGATAATAGCAAATATGGGATGGTGTGATGAGCACTCTATTAACTAAAGAGCAGGACCAGGGGATAATGTCTAATCTAGACTTAGAGAGTCAGGCAAAGCCTCTCCAGGGAACTGAGACTTGGGCCCAAAGTTTAGTGTCAGTCTTATCTCTTTGCTTTTTCTCACAAACCTCCTCCAAATTGCTTAGCAGAACTCTCATTACTACCTTCAAAATATATGGAGAAACTCACCAATTCTTATGCTCTCCCTCCCTGTTATTCTGCCTCAAACCTCCATCACCCCTATCCTGGAATATTGCAGCAGCTTCCCATGTGGGCTCCCTGCTCCCACACCCCTACCCCATGTTCTGTTTATAAGCAGCCATGTACTTATAACTTGTGTCCTCTCATTGCCCTGCATAGCTTCACAATAAGACCCAAGGGCTTTCTATGACCTTCCAGTCCCTATCGGACCTCCCCCTCCTTCTCTTTCCCAAACACATGAAATGTTCTGCCATCTCCTGGGTTTGTACTTGCTGTCCTCTAGACTAGTTATGTTTCTTCTTAATACTGTATATGTGTGTGTGTGTGTGTGTGTGTGTGTGTGTGTGTGTGTGTATGGCATTGCTTACTTGCTTTATTCATGTTTCTGCCCAAAAATCATATCGTCAGAAGACCTCCTTGATACCTTATTCAAAATGAACATCTGTGTCTTTCTCTGTGCCTTTACCTTTCTTAGTATCCCTTTGTATTATTTATCTCCTCTGGCTATATTTACTGTTCATTATCTGTCTACAATGTAAAATTATTAAGATCATGGACCATATCCCTCAAGGCTCAACTAAGAAACAGAATCGGTAGACCATCCATTAGAATTGTGAGATTGGGGAGGCTGGCCAAGCAAGCCTGAAATCCAAAGGATAGATCTTGGAGGAGGGAAGATCATTGTCAGGCTGAAACTGAGAGACACAGGCCTGTGCTGTTGTCCATAGACAGAATTTATTTTTTTTTCAGGGAAGTTATAACTTGCTTTTAAGGTTTTCCAATGGATTGAGTCAGCCACCCAAATTATATGGGATAATTTTTCTTATCTAATTAACTGATGATGGTTTTACTTATATCTGCAAACTACCTTTACATCATCATATAAGTTAGTGTTTGGTTAGAAAACTGGAGACTCTATCTTAGCCATACTGACACATTATTAAAAACCATCACACTGGAAAAATCTTACTTAGGACTAGGTTGATCTCAAGACACAAATGGAGTTTATATTCATTGAGAAACATTTCTGCATAGTTTTCTGCTAGGTGCTCATGAGAAAAAAATTAGGGGAAAGGAAGAGGACTTGGGAGAGTCCCCACAATGTTTTAGGAGTGAAGGAAGTGACTGGCTGCTGGGAGGAAGGGGTGGGGGGGAGGCATGAATCTCCTTTCCTAGACCCTTCTCTCCTATGAAGGAAAAATCTGCACAAAAGGGACAGCAAACCCTCTGCTTCGGGTTTCAGCATTTCTTCCATGGAAAAATAGAAGCAAAACATACTTGCTTCTGGTGGGGCAGGGGTAGAGAGTGGTGGGGAGAAGGGAGGGAAAGGAAATGATTTCTTAGGAAACAAAAATCCATTGTTGGAGGAAACAAACCAACTCCGGCCTCCAGGAGAGCAGCAGATACCCATCTTGGGCTTAGAATTGTATGTTGTTGGCAAGCAGAGATTTGCTACTTCTTGGGGGAGAGGTGGAAAACTCCAATTAATAACAGATGCAAGGCAGAGTTTCTCCGTCAAAAGTAGGAGGGGCAGAAATGGTGAGAAGGGCCAGGGATAAGAGAGAATCTCCATAACCTCAATCAGAGCCTGATGCTGAATTGTAAACAATAGCAATCTACTAATGATGGGGGGAACAAGGGCACGAAGAGAGATCCATATGTGGTATAAGCCTTCATGGTAGGCTGAAAACTGATGGGAGAATAACCCAGCCCTCACTCTGAACCCAAAGTGACAGCAGTCCACTGCTACAAGAATGAGAAGCCTGAAAAACCCCAAACTCAGCTCAATTTTTGACTAAATTGCCTTCAGATCTCATACTAATTTCTTTGTAGCAGAAGAGGGATGTCAGTTTCCAGGCACAAGTGCTATTTATTCTAGTATCTGTTATTCTTCTATATACGGACAATGTCTGACATTCAATAGAGAAAATTAGAGGACACACAAAAAAGCAAAAGAAAGTAACTCATTGTCAAGAGATAAATAATCTATATAATCAGAATCAGATATAATACGGATGTTTCAGCTAACAGAAAGGGATCTTAAAATAGTAATTTAAAGCCAACCATGGTGGCTCATATAATCCTAGCACCTTGGGAGGTTGAGTCTGCTGGTTGCTTGAACCTGAGAGTTTGAGGTGAGCCTGAGCAAAAGTGAGACTCTGTCCATACTAAAAATAGAAAAACTAGCTGGGCATTGTGGTAGACACCAGTAGTCCAAGCTACTCAGCAGGCTGAGGCAAGACAGTCTCTTGAGCCCAAAAGTTTGAGGTTGCTGTGAGCTATGATGCCATAGCACTCTACCCAGGGCAACAGAGTGAGACTCTGTCTCAAAAGAGCAAGCAAACAAGCAAGAAACAAATAAATAAATTAAGATGTTGAAAGTCTAGTAGAAAATGTGGACAATATGCATAAATAAGTTGGGAAATTTAGCAGAATACAGAAACTATGAGAAAAAAATCAAATGGGAATACTAAAAAAACCAACAGCAACAATAATGACCAAACCAGAAATACGGTATCAGAGATGAAGAACTCCTTTGTAGAATCATCTTTAGACTGAACACGGCTGAGAGAAAACATGCTGAAGTTGAAGAGAGGACAATGAAAATTACCTAAGTGAAGCCTAAAGCGAAAAATGAATGGATAACAAACATAATAAAATATCTGAAGTTTGTATAACATCAAGTGGTCTAATGTATGTGTAATTGTAATCAGAGAGGGAGGGCAGAGAAAGAAAGGGAAAGCTTCCAAATACCTGAAGCAAAAACTAATAGACTTCAAAGAAGAATTAAACCAATCTTCAATACATTTGGCAATGTCAACACTCTTCTCTCATTAATGAATAGAAAAAAACATACAAAATCAGGAAAAAGACGGCATTAACAACATTGACAGACAACTTCGCTTAATAGACATTTTGAACACTGTATACAATAGCAGAAAAATATGAATTCTTAGCAAATGAATATATCGATTACATTCTTGGCCTTAACTTATCTAAGAGAGTTGAAATTACACAGAGTAGGGTCTCTGACCACTGTGGAATTAAACTAGAAATCAGTGGGAGAAAGATATAGAACATTCTCCAAATATTTTGAAATTAAACATCACACTTCTAAGTAACTCATCTAACAAAGAAGCCATAAGGGAAATTAGAAAATATTATCAATTGATATTATAAATTGAATAGAAATGAAAACAGAATATATACATTACATACCAAAATTTATAGGACAGAACTATTGTAGAGATAAAAGGGAAATTTATAGTATTAAATGATGGGAGTGGAAGAAAGTTTTCAAAATAATGAAGCAAATTTTACCTAAAGAACTTAGAAAAAATAGAGTAAATTAAACCCAAAGTAAGCAGAAAGAAGAAAATAATAAAGAATATACAAAAATTAAAGAAGGCCAATAAAACAAAAAAGTTGGTATTTTGAAAAGGTTAGAAAATGTTATAAACCTCTAGGCAGACTGATGAAAAAGTAAAGAGAAAAGATCCAAATTACCAATAATAGGAATGTGAGGACATCAGAAAATTCTGACCTCAAGAGGATAGCAAGGGATATTTTAAACAATACTTAATAAATTTGATAAATTACATGGACACATTTCTTCAAAGACATTTATTATTCTTCAAGAAGAATGACTTTGGTATGTCTTTGGTATGTCTATAGCTATTTAAGAAATTAAATTCATTGTTAAAAACTGTCAAAAAAGGAAATTCCAATTGCTGATGGTTTTACTGGGGAAGTCTACTAAACATTTTAGGAAGACAATATTAATTTTACCCCCAATTTTTGAGAAAATAGAAGAGAAGGAAAACTTGATACTAGTACTTGAAAAAGATATAACAGAAAAACAAAACTATAGGATACATTCTTCATCCACATGGGCACAAAGTCCTCAGCAACACTCAAAAATTAAATCAACCATATATAAGAAGTATAATACACTGTAATCTAGTGGGAAGGAAGTTTATCTCAACAAATGAAAATCAATTTATCATAATTTACTCTATCAACAGTGTGAAAAATAGAAAGAGTCTGATCACCTTGATAGATGCAGAAAAAATATTTGACTAAATTCAACATACACACATGACAAAATTCTCAGGAAACTAGGAATGGAAGGAAATGTCTTCAATCAAAGAGCGTCTATAAAAAAACTACAGTTCATATAATACTTAATAGTTAAAGACTAAATTCTTTACTTTTAAGTTTAGGAATGAGTTAAGGATGCCCATTTTTATCACTCCATGATACTGGAGTTCCTAGTCAGTGCCATAAAGTAAAAGAAATCAAGTAAAAGAAATACAAGGCATATAGATTAAACAAAAAGAAATAAAGTTATTCTATTTGAAAACATATTATCCCCATAGAAAAACTCCACATTGATGTACCAAAAAACAAAACCCTATAAGAACTATAATAATATTAGGAAGATATCAGGATACAAAAATCTATTGTATTTTTTTTTAAGTTGGCAACATTAATTCTGTCTTTATTTAAAATCTTGATATTTTACTTATGTACTTTTTTTTAATTGTTAAATCATAGCTGTGTACATTAGTGCAATCGCCTGTACCCATTCTAAGATGCACCATAGATGTAGCCCCACCCATTACCCTCTCTCCACCAAAACCTCCCCCCTCCCTTCCAAGAACAAAACCAGAAATTAAAATTTTAACTAGTCAAATTTTGCAGTAACATTGACAACATAAAATATATGTCAACAAAAAATATTTGTATTGTTTGCATGTTAAAATTACAACACAATTTAAAAAAAAATCAAAGAGCGTGGAAATAAGTGGAGAGCTATATCATGTCCATAGATAGAAGACTTAATTTTGTAAAGATGTGGCTAGGCATGGTGGCTCATGCCTGTAAATGCCTATAATCCTGGGAGGCCAAGGCTGTGTACTGCTTCAACTCAGGAGTTCCAGATTAGCCTGAGCAACAGAGAGGCCACATCTGTCTCTACTAAAAATAGAAAAACTAGCTGGGCATTGTGCTGTTCGCCTGTAGCCCTGGCTACTTGAGAGGTTGAGGCAAGAATGATGGCTTGTGCCTAGGAGTTTGAGGTTGCTGTGAGCTATGATGGCACAGCACCTTAGCCTGAGCAACAGAGTGAGACTCTGTCTCAAAATTTATACAGGGTGGCCACAAAGTAATTGTGATATTTAAACTATTTTAATTTAGGGCCACCCTGTGTGTTTATATGTATACACACACACACACACACACACGTGTGCATATATATATCTGTATATATACATATATAGTAAAGATGTCAACTTTTCCCAACTTGATCTATTGACTCAATGCAATTCCAGTAAAAATCTTAACAGGGATTTTTGCAGAGATCAACTGGTTGATTATAAAATTAATATGGAAAAACAAAGGACTTCGATAGTCAAAGCAATTTTGGGGCTGGAGCATGGTGGCTTATGCCTGTAATCCTAGCACTCTGGGAGGTCAAGAAGGGTGGATTGCCTGAGAGCAACCTGCACAGGAGTGAGATACCATCTCTGCTAAAAGAAAAAAGTAGAAAATCTAGCCAGTGATATGGCATGCACCTATAGTCCCAGCTACTTAGTAGGCTGAGGCAAGAAGATTGAAGTTACTCTAAGCTATGATGCCATCGTACTCTAGCCTGGGGCAAAAGAGTGTCTCAAAAAAGACTCTGTCTCAAAAAAGAAGCAATTTTATAAAATACAAAGTGAAATCTCCTAAAACAAAATAACTATCTCCCAAAACAAAATAACTTTCAACCCAGGATCCTGTACCCAGCTAAACTGAGTTTCATTTATGACAGAGAAATTAAATACTTTAACGACATTCAGATGTTGAAGAAATTTGCCAAAACTAAACCAGCTCTCCAGGATCTTCTCAGACCTATCCTTCATAAAGACCAGTGTAACCCTCCACCACAAAAGCAAACCCACCCAGAAAATTTTGATCAAATTCCAACTTCTACAGTTACAAAAGGATGAAAAATGTCCACCGAACTCTCAAAAGGCTCATCAATATTCTCAATTAATGTGAATGGTTTAAATTGTCCTCTAAAGAGGCACAAGTTGGCTGATTGGATAAAAAAACTCAAATCTGATATGTGCTGCATACAAGAATCTCATCCTACTTTAAAAGGCAAATATAGACTCAAGGTGAAGGGATGGTCATCTATATTTCAGGCAAATGGAAAGCAGAAAAAAACAGGTGTTGCAGTCCTATTTGCAGATGCAATAGGCTTTAAGCCAACCGAAATAAGGAAGAATAAGGATGGACACTTCATATTTGTTAAAAGTAATACTCAATATGATGAGATTTCAATCATTAATATTTATGCACCCAAGCAGAATGCACCTAAATTTATAAGAGAAACTCAAACAGACATGAGCAACTTGATTTCCTCCAGTTCCATAGTAGTTAGAGATTTAAACACCTCTTTAGCAGTGCTGGATAGATCCTCCAAAAAGAAGCTAAGCAAAGAAATCTTAGATTTAAACTTAACCATTCAACATCTGGACATAGCAGACATCTACAGAACATTTAATCCCAACAAAACTGAATACACATTCTTCTCATCAGCCCACGGAACATACTCCAAAATCGATCACATCCTAGGCCAAAAATCTAACCTCAGCAAATTGAAAAAAAATAGAAATTATTCCTCACATCTTCTCAGACCATCATGGAATAAAAGTTGAACACAATAATTACAGGAATATGCATACCCATACAAAAACATGGAAGCTAAACAACCTTGTGCTGAAGGATAGATGGGTTATAGACGAGATTAAGAAGGAAATCACCAAAATTTTGGAACAAAACAACAATGAAGACATGAATTACCAGAACCTCTGGAATACTGCAAAGGCAGTCCTAAGAGGGAAATTTATATCACTGCAAGCCTTCCTCAAGAAAACAGAAAGAGAGGAAGTTAATAACTTAATGGGACATCTCAACCAACTGAAGAAGGAAGAACATCTCAACCCAAAACTCAGCAGAAGAAAAGAAATAACCAAAATCAGAGCAGAATTATATGCAATTGAAAACTAAAGAATTATATGATAGATCAATAAATCCAAAAGTTGGTGTTTTGAAAAGATCAATAAAATAGATAAACCTTTGGCCAACCTGACCAAGAAAAAAACAGTAAAATCCCTAATTTTATCAATCAGAAATGGTATCGATGAAATAACAACAGACCCCTCAGAAATTTAAAAAATCCTTAAAACCCTACTCTCAGAAATATGAAAATCTGAAAGAAATCGACCAATACCGGGATGTATGCCACCTTCCAAGACTTAGCCAGAATGAAGTGGAAATGTTGAACAGGCCTATATAAAGTTCTGAAATAGCATCAACTATACAAAATCTCCCGAAAATGAAAATCCCAGGACCAGATGGCTTTACATCAGAATTCTACCAAACCTTAAAGAAGAACTAGTACCTATATTACTAAACCTCTTCCAAAATATAGAAAAAGAAGGAATATTACCCAAGACATTCTATGAAGCAAACATCACCTTGATCCCCAAACCAGGGAAAGACCCAACAAGAAAAGAAAATTATAGACCAATATCACTAATGAATATTGATGCAAAAATACTCAATAAGATCCTAACAAAAAGAATCCAACAACACATCAAAAAAATTATACACCATGACCAAGCGGGATTTATCCCAGAGTTTCAAGGCTGGTTCAATATACATAAATCTATAAATGTAATTCAGCATATAAACAAACTGAAAAATAAAGACCATATGATTTTCTCAATTGATGCAGAAAAAGTTTTTGATAATATCCAGCATCCCTTTATGATCAGAACACTTAAAAAAATTGGTATAGAAGGGACATTTCTTAAACTAATAGAAGTCATCTACAGCAAACCCACAGCCAATATCATACTGAATGGAGTTAAATTGAAATCATTTGCACTAACATCAGGAACCAGGCAAGGTTTCTCCATTGCTCTTTAACATTGTAATGGAAGTTTTAGCCATTGCAATTAGGAAAGAAAAGGCGATCAAGGGTATCCATATAGGGTCAGAAGAGATCAAACTTTCACTCTTCGCTGATGATATGATCGTATATCTGGAAAACACTAGGGATTCTACTACAAAACTTTTAGAAGTGATCAGGAATACAGCAATGTCTCAGGCTACAAAATCAACATCCATAAATCTGTAGCCTTTATACATACCAACAATAGCCAAGCTGAAAAAACAGTAAAGGACTCTATTCCTTTCACAGTAGTGCCAAATAAGATGAAATATTTGGGAGTATACCTAACAAAGGA
>CAUYPK010077162.1:0-36558 GCA_963574355.1 Loris lydekkerianus
AGCAAACATTACCTTGATCCCTAAACCAGGAATGGACCCAGCAAGAAAAAAAAAAATTATAGACCAATACCACTAATTAATACTGATGCAAAAATATTCAATAAGATCCTAACAAACAGAATCCAACAACACATCAAAAAAATTATACAACATGACCAAGGGGGATTTATCCCAGGCTCTCAAGGCTGGTTCAATATACATAAATCTATAAATGTAATTCAGCACATAAACAAACTAAAATATAAAGACCATATGATTCTCTCAATTGACGCAGAAAAAGCTTTTGATAATATTCAGCATCCCTTCATGATCACAACACTTAAAAAAATCGGTATAGAAGGGACATTTCTTAAACTGATAGAGACCATCTATAGCAAACCCATAGCCAATATCATATTGAATGAAATTAAATTGAAATCATTTCCACTTAGATCAAGAACCAGGGAGGTTGCCCATTGCCTCCATTGCTCTTTAACATTGTAATGGAAGTTTTAACCATTGCAATTAGGGAAGAAAAGGTGATCAAGGGTATCCAATAGGGTCAGAAGAGATCAAACTTTCACTCTTCACAGATGATATGATCGTATATCTGGAAAACGCTAGGGATTCCACTACAAAACATTTAGAAGTGATCAAGGAATGCAGCAATGTCTCAGTCTACAAAATCAACACCCATAAATCTGTAGCCTTTATATATACCAACAATAACCAAGCCGAAAAAACAGTCAAGGACTATATTCCTTTCACAGTAGTGCCAAAGAAGATGAAATATTTGGGAGTATACCTAACAAAGGATGTAAAAGATCTCTACAAAGAGAACTATGAAACTTTAAGAAAAAAAATAGCTGAAGATGTCAACAAATGCAAAAACATACCATGCTTATGGCTGGAAAGAATAATCAACATTGTTAAAATGTCTATACTACCCAAAGCAATATATAATTTTAATGAAATTCCTATTAAAACTCCATTGTCATATTTTAAGAGACCTTGAAAAAATAATACTTCATTTCATATGAAATCAGAAAAAACCTCGAATAGCCAAAACATTACTCTGCAATAAAAACAAAGCAGAAGAAATCACGCTACTAGACCTGAGACTGTACTATAAATCAATAGTGATCAAAACAGCATGGTATTGGCACAAAAACAGAGAAGTAGATGTCTGGAACAGAATAGAGAACCAAGAGATGAATCTAGCCACTTACCTTTATTTGATCTTTGATAAGCCAATTAAAAACATTCAGTGAGGAAAAGATTCCCTATTTAACAAATGGTGCTGGGTGAACTGGCTGGCAACCTGTAGAAGACTGAAACTGGACCCACACCTTTCACCATTAACTAAGATAGACACTCACTGAATAAAAAAATTTAAACTTAACATGAAACTACAAAAATACTTGAAGAAAATGCAGGGAAAACTCTTGAAGAAATCGGCCTGGGTAAATACTTTATGAGGGGGACTCCCCTGGCAACTGAAGCAGTATCAAAAATACACTACTGGAACCTGATCAAACTACAAAGCTTCTGCACAGCCAAGAACATAGTAATTAAGTAAAGCAAGCAGACAGCCCGCAGAATGGGAGAAAATATTTGCAGGTTACACCTCCAATAAAGGTTTAATAACCAGAATCCACAGAGAACTCAAACATATTAGCAAGAAAAGAACACGTGATCCCATCTCAGGGTGAGCAAAGGACTTGAAGAGAAACTTCTCTAAAGAAGACAGACGCATGATCTACAAACACATGGGAAAAAGCTCATCATCTTTAATCATCAGAGAAATGCAAATCAAAACTACTTTGAGATATCACCCAACCCCAGTAAGAGTAGCCCACATAACAAAATCCCAAAACCAGAGATGTTGGCATGGATGTGGAGAAAAGGGCACACTTCTACACTGCTGGTGGGAATGTACGCTAATACATTCCTTTTGGAAGGATATTTGGAGAATACTTAGAGATCTAAAAATAGACCTGCCATTCGAACCTATAATTCCTCTACTAGGTATATACGCAGAAGACCAAAAATCACAATATAACAAAGACATCTGTACCAGATTGTTTATTGCAGCCCAATTCATAATCGCTAAGTCATGGTAGAAGCCCAAGTGCCCATCGACCCATGAATGAATTAGCAAATTGTGGTACATGTATACCATGGAATATTATGCAACCTTAAAGAAAGACGGAGACTTAACTAAACTCTTTCATGTTTACATGGATGGAGCTGGAACATATTTTTCTTAGCAAAGTATCTCAGGAGTGGAAGAAAAAGTATCCAATGTACTCAGCCCTACTATGAAGCTAATTTATAGCTTTCACATGAAGGCTATAACCAAACTATAGCAAAAGAATACGAGAAAAGGGCCAAGGGAGGGGAAGGGAGGGGAGAGGGTAGGGTGGAGGGAAGGTAACAGGTAGGGCCACACCTACAGTGCATCTTAGAATGGGTACAGGCAAAACTTACTAAATGCAGAATACAAATGTCTAAATACAATAACTAAGAAAATGCCATGAAGGCTACATTGAACAGTTTGATGAGAATATTTCAGATAGTACATGAAACCAGCACATTATACCCCTTGATTGCACTAATGTACATAGCCATGATTTAACAATAAAAAATATAAATAAATAAATAAATAAATAAATAAATAAATACATAAGAGAAAATCAGGGCAAGGAAACAGGTAAAAGAAAAAACTCATGAGGAAGAACCAGCAGAAAAATCCTGGCAACATGAAAAAGCAGTCCAGTGCAAGCCCCCACTTCCCAAGGGACCGTGAGGTAGCTACTGCAGAGGATTCCACCTATAAAGAAATGTTAGAAATGACAGAAACAGAATTTAGAATACAGAGGATGAAAACAATGAGGGAAATGATGGAAACTTCTGAGAAAGTGGAAAATAACCAAAAGGAAATCCAAAAACAGAATCAACTAAGAGATGAACGATACGAAGAATATAGAAAGGATATAGCAGAGCTGAAACAACTGAAGCAGTCAATTAGGGAACTTAAAAATGCAATGAAAGTATCAAAAACAGATTAGACCATGCAGAAGAAAGAATCTTGAGATAGCTTGAAGAAAGAAAGCTTTCTTGAGATAACTCAGATAGTTAAAGAGGCAGAATAGAAGAGAGAGAATGCAGAACATTTACTGACAGAATTATGGGACTTTATGAAGTGTTCAAACATACGAGTTACAGGTATCCTAGAAGGAAAGGAAGAATGCCCCAAAGGAATGGAAGCCATACTAGAGAATATTATAAATGAAAATTTCCCAAATATCACCAAATATTCTGACATATTCCTTTTAGAAGAATATGGGTCCCATGGTGGCCTCAACTCAAATAGACACATTTTGAAGAATCTATCTAAAGTCAAGACAAAAGAAAAGATTTTGCAAGCTGCCAGGAGTAAGCACCAACTGATCTATCAGGGTAACTTCGGACTTCTCTAATGAAACTTTTCAAGCTAGAAGACAATGGTGATCTATCGTTAATTGACTTAAACAGAACAATTTCCAGCCCAGAATTCTATATCCCGCTAAGCTAAGTTTTAAAATTGACAGAGAAATCAAGTCTTTTACTGATATGCAAACATTGAAGAAATTTGCCAAAACAAGACCAGCTTTACAGGAAATATTTCAACCTGTTCTACACAATGACCATCACAATGGACCTTCAGTAAAGTAAACACCCAGAAATTAAAGGACAGAACCTAGCTTCCACAATGATGCAAAAGACAAAACTGAGCAATGGACTGTCACAAAATAAGATCAATAGAACACTACCACACTTATCAATTATCTCATTAAATGTTAATGGCTTGAATTCCCCACTGAAGAGGCATAGATTGGCTAAACGGATTAAAAAACATGAGCCATGCATTTGCTGTCTGCAGAAAACATACCTCACGTCAAAAGACAAATGAAAACTCAGAGTTAAAGGTTGGAAGTTAATTTTTCAGGCAAACAGAATTCAGAAGAAAAGAGTCGTTGCAATCTTATTTACAGATACATGTGGATTTAAAGCAACTAAAGTCAAAAAAGACAATAATGGTCCAATTGGTCAAGGGAAAAATACAACCAGAAGACATTTCAATTCTAAATATTTATGCACCCAATTTAAATGCCCCTAGATTCGTGAAACAGAATCTTGCTTAGTCTGAGCGATATAATATCCTATAACACCATGATAACAGGGGACTTTAACACCCCTCTCTCAGAGCTAGACAGGTCCTCTAAACAGAAATTAAACAAGATATGAGAGATTTAAATGAGACCCTAGGACAACTGTGTTTGATAGACGTATATAGAACACTCAATCCCAAAGATAAAGAAGATACATTCTTCTCATCGTCCCATGGAACATTCTCCAAAATTGATCATACCCTAGGACACAAAACAAACCTCAGCAGAATCAAAAGAACTGAAATTCTACCTTGCATCTTCTCAGACCACAAGGCACTAAAAGTGGAACTCAACTCCAACAAATACATTCAAAGGCATGGAAGTTAACCTTATGCTGAATGACAGTTGGGTGCAGGAAGAAATAAAAAAGGAAATCATTAACTTCCTTGACTATAACAACAATGAAGACACAAGCTACCAAAACCTCTGGGATAGAACAAAAGCAGTTCTGAGGGGAAAATTTATCACTTTAGAAGCCTACATTCGAAAAACAGAAAGCACGTCAACAAACTCACAAGCTATTTTATGGAATTGGAAAAAGAAGAACAATCTAAGCCTAAACCTGGCAGGAGGAATATCTAAAATTCAATCAGAGATTAATGAAATTGAAAACAAATCATTCAGAAAATTAATGAAACAAGGAGTTGGTTTTTTTAAAACAAATAAATAAAATAGATAAACCTTTGGCCAAACTAACTAGAAATAAAAAAGTAAAATCTCTAGTAACCTCAATCAGGAATGATAAAGGGGAAATAACAACGGATGCCACAGAGATACAAAAGATTATCTCTGAATACTACCAGAAACTTTATGCCCAGAAATTTGACAATGTAAAGGAAATGGATCAATATTTGGAATCACACCCTCTCCCTAGACGTAGCCCAGATGAAATAGATCTCCTTAACAGACCAATTTCAAGCACTGAGATCAAAGAAACAATAAAAAATCTTCCGACAAAAAAATGCCGTAGTCCAGATGACTTCACAGCAGAATTCTATCAAACCTTCACAGAAGAGCTTATTCCTATACTACAGAAATTATTCCAAAAATTTGAGGAGGAAGGAATCTTCCCCAACAAGTTCTATGAAACAAACATCATCCTGATACTAAAGCCAGGAAAAGACTCAACTAAAAAGGAGAAATTCAGACCAATTTCACTAATGGATATAGGTGCAAAAATTCCCAACAAAATCCTACCCAATAGATTACAGCTTATCATCAAAAAAGTCATACATTATGATCAAGTAGGTTTCATCCCAGGGATGCAAGGCTGGTTTAATATACGCAAGTCCATAAACGTTAACCACCATATTAACAGAAGCAAAAATAAAGACCGTATGATCCTCTCAATAGATGCATAAAAAGCATTTGATAAAATCCAGCATCCTTTTCTAATTAGAACACTGAAGAGTATAGGCATAGGTGGCATATGTCTGAAACTGACTGAAGCCATCTATGACAAATCCACAGCTAATATTTCACTGAATGGAGTAAAACTGAAAGCTTTTCCTCTTAGAACTGGAACCAGACATGGTTGTCCTCTGTCACCATTACTACAGTGATCCCTCATTTTTCACGGTTAATGGGGACCAGAACCTTCCGCGAAAGCTGAAAAACTGCGAAGTAGGATTTCCCTCTAGGAATTTTGGTCGTAGAGAGCTTCGGCCTTTGTCCTGATCATATTAGTGTCCAAACTCACTGTCTTTTTCCTGCAATCGGCAATCCACAATGCCAGTGCAGTTTCCATTTTCACAATTCTGTTATTACACGGAGTTACCACATGTTTCGCTTCTTTACTGAAGGTTATTGAAGCAGTTTTGTGGATGTTTGCTTCCTCTTTCTTGATGTACCGCACTGTAGATTCATTCACCCTGTAATGGCATGCCACAGATGCATAACTTCTGCCCTCTTTGATCATATCTAAAAGTTTCACTTTTTCACTGATGGTCACCATCTTCTTCCTCTTGGGTGCCCCGGAGGAAGCTTTCGCAGGGGCACAGCGCTTAGGTGGCATTATAAGGGCTTAATTAATAAAAAAAAGTTACCACTTAAACAAAACAAGTTATTGCCAACACAACACTAAAATGCAGTATGTGAGACAGTCAACACCATGGACAAGACTGGCGAGATACAAAAAGAGAAGATGCTAGGTGAGGCTGCAATGATGCGCAGACCATCAACTCACAGGGATAAATCCACTTGGTCCATGTCGCACTGGAAACCAATCACGCGCCTTTATGAGAGCCCGTGGTATGTACTGAGTCAACTCATCTCTTTGTTTGACATGCAGGGATCCTTCTCTCTCGCGCATCAACATGAAACAACGCTCCTTTCCGCAGTGTGGCTGCCAACATGGTTGTATTTTTTTATTTTTATTTTTTGATGAATATTTGGAAAAACCCGCGAAGCACTGAAGCCGCAAAACATGAAGCGCGAAGTGGCGAGGGAACACTGTAGATCCAGTGAAACTGGTGGACAGCCGAGACAGAGAAAGAAACCAAGTATGTGGGGCAGCACCTGTAATTATTTCATTTCATTCATTCATTTATTCTTGGAGACTGAGTCTCTGTTACTCAGGCCAGAGTGCTAATGGCATAAGCCTAGCTCACAGCAACCTCAAATTTCTAGGGTCAGGTGACTCTCCTGCCTCAGTCTTCTGAGTAGTGGGACTACAGGTGCTCACCACCATGCCCAGCGAATTTTTCTGTTTTTAGTTGAGATGTGTCCTTGATCTTACTCAGGGTAGTCTCGAACTCCTAAACTCAAGTGATCTTCCTGCCTTGGCCCCCCAGGGTGCAAGGATTATAGGAACAAGCTACCATGCCCAGCTAGGAGCCTATAATTAAAAATCATAAAAAGTGAGCAAAAGAAGAATAAAGAAAATTGTAGAAATAAAAAGAATAAAAGAACAATAAGAAGGGAATAAAAGAAAAAATGACAAAAAAAAAAAAAGGAAAACATTGAAGAAGAAAAAAATGAGAAAGAAAGTAACGGCAAAAGAAAAAGGAATGGAGCCAGGTGCGCTGGCTCACGCCTGTAATCCCAGCACTCTGGGAGGCGGAAGTGGTGGATTGCTTGAACTCATGAGTTCAAGACCAGCCTGAGCGAGAGCGAGACCTTGTCTCTACTAAAAATAGTAAAGCTGAGGCAAGAGGATCACTTGAACCCAAGAGTTGGAGGTTGCTGTGAGTTATAGTGACACCATGGTACTCTACCCACGATGACAGCTTGAGACTGTCTCAAAAAAAAAAAAAAAAAAGGAAAGAAAGAGAAAAATAAATAAATAGGATAAAAAAGGAGGAGACAAACTAACTGCAGCCTGAGTGTCAGATCAGCACCAGAATTAGCTTCTTTATTATAAGGACCAAAATCTTGTCTCAGCCAGGGGCTTATACTATATAGGTCTTTGTAATTCTCTAACATTGACTTCTTACAAGGTCAAAAGAGCATGAAATGGACCATTCACAGCTGGGGATAATCCACACTGGTTTTCTTACTTTTTGGTCCCTAAAAGCCTCTCTTTTTCTTTTAAGTGCTTTTTCTTTAAGTGTTATTTTGATTAGAAATTAAAAGGTGTACATTAAATCATTGGACTTTTTCATGTCTGGTTTCAGAATCTGTAATTAGGCTTTCAAAGACCTCATAATGCCTACACTCAAAACATTGAATACCTTTTTCTTTACACTGTGAATGGTTGCTTTCAAGATGGTGCTGCAATTTGATGTCATGATACTATAAGAAAATGTTTTATTGCATTAGATGCAATAAGGTACATTACTAACATCTGTAGAGCTGAGACATACATCTTTTAAGCCACATAATTCCCTGTATGATCATCATCAGATTTCTCATCAGAAACATTGGAGACCCTAAGGCAGTGGGTTGATATGTTCACAATGTTAAAGGAAAAAAAAATGTCAACTAAGAATGCTGTATCTGGCACAGCTGTTAAATAAGGAGGAAGAAATTCCTGAATTTAGCCCTTTCATGTTGCTGTAGCAAAATAACTTAAGACTGGGAATTTATAAAGAAAAGAAATGTTTTTCTTATAGTTCTAGAGGCTGGGAAGTCTAGGATCAAGGTGCCAGCAATTGTGTGTTTGGTGAGGACTTGAGCTCTGCCTTCAAAATGGTGCCGTATTGCCGTGTCCTTACTTGGCTGGAGGAACTAACTTACACTCACCTGAAGTGTATCCTACCATTAAAATTTTTTATTTTGTTTTATTTTTTTAAAGGGTTGGGGGCGGGTCTCACTGTGTGCCCTGGCAGGACTTGAACTCCTAGGCTCAAATGATCCTCCTGCCTCAGCCTGCCAAGTAGCTGGGATTATAGGCATGAGCCATTTTGCCTGTCACAAGCCCCTTTATAAAGAGAAGTATTAACTCCTTTTATAGAGAATATAAATGTATGTTTTGTACATACAGTGCATAGAGATGTGAATTAGTGTCATTAGTAACTAAAGGGGATAGAGTTGAAGCCTTATAGAAGCAGAGTTTAAGTTACCCCGAGTTAAGCTGATAAAATTCACATCAGGGTAGTGTAACTTCATAGAATGTTAAATGTAACCTCAATGGAAACCACGGAGAAACTATAGAATATACACAGAAGGAATTGAAAAGGGAATTAAAATGTTCTCTATAAAGGTCGGGCTCAGTGGCTCACACCTGTAATCCCAGCATTTGAGAGGCTGAGGCTAGTGGATTGCCTGAGCTCATAGCTTTTTTTTTTTGGTTTGTTTTTTGTTTTTTTTTAGTTTGGGTTATGACCTTTATTTATTTTCTTATTTTTTGTAGAGACAGAGTTTCACTTTATCACCACGGTAGAGAGCTGTGGCGTCGCAGCTCACAGCAACCTCCAACTCCTGGGCATAGGCAACCTCCAACTGCTGGGCTTAAGCAATTCTCTTGCCTCAGCCTCCAAAGTAGCAGGGACTACAGGTGCCCACCACAATGCCCAGCTATTTTTTTGTTGCAGTTTGGCCGGGGCTGGGTTTGAACCCGCCACCCTCCTTTTTATGGGGCCGGCGCCCTACTCGCTGAGCCCCAGGTGCCGCCCGGGATATGACCTTTATTAAGCTTATCCACCAGAGCGGAAATAATGTCATATAAAACCATATGTTTGTTACTATAACTTCTGCATCACAATTAAAATGCAAACAGTTTTTTAAAAATAGTCAACTCAATCCAAACCCACTCCTTCAGAATCAATAGCTTCTTTGAAGCCACAGTAACACCTAAATATGGTTGACTTGAATGCAGAAATTTTGGTGGTTTGAGAGCTAATTAAACATCCAACTTGCTCAAAATACAATCACAAAAAGGCAAAATTGTGTTTTTCACAGAGACACAGTCCACTGGCATCACCAATACTGTTAAATATTTAGAGTCCAGAGATAATAAGGAACCCAGGAGTCCTTTAGACCAACACTGGACAGCTGTTAGCGTATTTAGAGTCCAGAGATAATAAGGAAGCCAGGCGTCCTTCAGACAGTTTTCTGTTGCCCTTTCTTCCCCGTCAGAGATCTGTGGCCTTGTGGAATAACACCACCGCCAGCAACTGCAGCCTTGATGAGAGAGTCCAATTCCTCATCTCCACTAACAGCAAGTTGCAAGTGGTGAGGGATAATACGCTTTGCCTTTAAATCTTTTGATGCATTATCTGTCAGTTCAGGTACCCATGTGGAGAGGTGCTCCAGGGTGGCTGTGCTGTACACAGCGGGCAGTCGCACCCACATGTCCCTGACTGGTCCTCCTGGATTTCAGGTGTTGATGAATGTGGAAACCGCCTTTGTCTCGGCTTTCCTGAGTCCTTCCCAGCCTTACCACCAGCTGTTTCAAATTCAGCTGAAGTTCAAACAAGCGAGGTCGAGAAAGGGCTAATGGGACACAGTAAAATCCCACCACCTAATCCTTCGTCTGTCGCACTGAAATTCAGACTGCCATGGATTGGATTTTAAGATGTTGGCTTTCTCTAAATTGATCAATAGATCCAATGCCATCTCAATTAAAGCAACAGAGGATTTTGTTGTTGATTATGTGGCTTTTGGGGGATAGGGTGTGAAACTTGACAAGCTGGCTCTGTGTGAAGGAGAATGAAGTACACCCCATAGTACAGTGAGGAAGACAGAGTATATTGGTGCAACAATAAACAGATCGACTGGTGGAGCAAAACAGAAAACACAGGAACCGATGCCTCCTAGTTCATTATGACAAAGTTGACATTGCAGATCAGTGGAGAAAGGACAGACTTTTCAACAGATGGTGGTGGGTCAATTAAGTATCTATAGTGGAAAAAAAAAATCACCTTTTAATCCTAACCTTATATCATCCCCTTAAGCCAGTCCCAGGCATGTGGATGTAAAATGTTTGTGTGAAAAGTGAAACAACAAAGCTGCTAGAGTGAGACTTAGGGGAGAGAATAGATTCGTTATCTTACACAGGACAGAAAAATTCTAACAGCAAAAATGTGACAGGTTAGAGTATTTTAAAATTAAAAACCTCTGTTAACCAAAATATGTGATTAAGAGAGGAAAGAGCAAGTCAAATGTGAGAGAAGTTATTTCAACACATATATCTGATAAAGGACTTATATCTAAAAATATAAACATATGACTTGTATGTATCAAATCAATAGGAAAAAGACTTTAAAATAGGTACTTCCCAGGCTGGGTGCTATGGCTCATGCCTTTAATCCAGACACTCTGGGTGGCTCAGGTAAGTGGATCACCTGAGCTCAGAAGTTCAAGACCAGCCTCAGCAAGAGCAAGACCCCATCTCTACTAAAAGAAAAAAAAAATAAGCTGGGTGCCTATAGTCCCAGCTACTCGGGAAGCTGAGGCAGGAGGATTGTTTAAACCCTACAGTTTGAGGTTGTTATGAGCTATGATGATAACATAGCACTAAACCCTGGGGAGGCAGAGTGAGACTCTGTCTCAAAAAAAAAAAAAAAAAAAAAAAAGGTACTTTCCCAAAGAGGATGTTCAATGACTGACAAACTTCTGAACAGATGCTTAACCTCCTTAGTCATCAGGGAAATACAAATTAAAATCAGAATGATATCCCACTGCATGGCCACCAAAATGGTAAAAATGAAACACCTAGTGTTGGCAAGGATGTGGAGTTGGTACCATAGTTTGGAAGACCGTTTGGCAATGTCTCTAAGTAAGAAATTAGAATCTAAAATTCCCACTCTATCAGAGACCTTGGGAACTACCTCAGAACCTCTAGCCTCACGTTGGTGTGAGGATTTTGGCCACTTTTTCTCCCACTTCAAGTCACAACCTGCTAGCACCTGTTGGTCTGCTGCCCCTGAGGCATAAGACGTTGAGTGGACAACCTGGCGCCAATGAACTTGTGAACAAAAATACAGGGAAGTTATCATACCTGGGTCTATTCTTTGACATTGGCAGATGGGAGCCCTTGAACAAATTTTTCCCTCTTCCTCATCTGAGGTGGACTGTTACGAGTCATATTCATTATAAAGCTTCTTTGCTGATGTTACACAGGGACCACAAGGTCCAGCACTCAGATGCCTTTGGCACCAACTGGTGGCCAGCTCAGAAGCTCATGCCAATATTGGCTCCTTTGCTTTCCCTGTCCTCTCCCTTTCCCCCTTGCTCTTGATTCCTTGGGATCACACCCCTGATTAAGAAGTGCCTTAGGCTGTAAATACAACAGAAATGCATATTTAAATGTGCTAAAATACATCTGCAATATAGTTCATAGCAGCACTTTTCACAGTAGCCCCAAACTGGCAGGAACGCAGATAAACATTAAAACAGTAGAGTGGATTAGTATGTTGTAATGCATGCATATTCTGGAGTTTCTGTCCTGCAAAGGAAGTGAACAAATTACTCCCATGCCACAACACGGGCTAATCTCATAAACAGAATATTGAGCAACAGAAGCTGGGTGCAAGATCACATTCTGGGATGACTCCATGTCTCTGAAGTTCTACAGCAGGCAGAAGGAAGGCGTGGCCAAGATAGAGGTTACCCTTGGGAGCAGGGGGCAGGGGTGCAGAGGGGTTGTGGGGTGCTGGTCGTGTTCTGTTTCTTGATCTGGGCGCTGGTGTTATGAGTATGTAATCTGTGGAAATTTATCAAGGTCAACACTTCGTGATCTGTGCATTTGTGTGCGTCTGTGCAGATTCCACTTAAACAAAAAGTGGCCTTTAAACATGTCCTGGGCAGGGTCCCTGGGAAGGACAGGGTCTGTGTGTGGGAGCTTGGAGCCTGCGCTGACTGCACCTGCTCCTCGTGGGTGTTTAATGCACTCAGCCCTCCCATGCCTCTTCTGCTCTCTCTCTCACCCAGGCGTCCGCTTGGGCAGCTTCAGTTTGCTTTCCACTATCTGGACCCCAAACCACTACAAGTCTTAAGCACCTGCTAGTTGATGGGTCTCAGGCTCCCTCTCCGCTTCCGCCTTGGGGGATTGTCATCTTTGGACATTGTCTCTGCCCCCCTTGACACCTTCATCTCTCTTCCCACCTTCTCTCTGAATGTCCTGTCCTTTCTCTGCACCCTCCCTGGACATCCCCCACCCATGCCCTGCCCCTGGTGGAAGCACACATGGAGACTCCACACACCACAGGCCTAACTGTTTAGAAGTTAGAACTGGGACCCTTCCCATGAGGCAGCCCTCACTCCCACCCTGGCCCTGCAGCCCACTCCCTGGGGTGTGATCTCCCCAGGCCAGTTCTCATGGCCCTTGTGGCTGGGGCTAGCGTGGTAGAAGAGAGGACGACAGCACCCAAGGAGTGCCTGGACCCTCTCCTGGGTGATTTGGGACAGCCAACTTTCAAAGACAGCGTCACCCCCCAATACACACATACTCACATACACATATTCATGTACACATACTCACACATTTCCACGTACACATACTCACATACACATATCCATGTACACATATTCACATACGAATATTCACGTATGCATAGTCACATATGCATATTCATGTACACGTACTCACATACACATTCACATACACATAGTCACATATGCATATTCATGTACACATACTCACATACACATATTCACGAACACATATTCACGTACACATACTCACATACGCATATTCATGTACACACATATGCATATTCACGTACACATATTCACATATGCATATTCATATACACATATTCACATACACATACTCATATATGCATATTCACATACACATACTCACATACACATATTCACAAACACATATTCACATATGCATATTCACGTACACGTACTCACATACGCATATTCATGTACACACTCACATATGCATATTCATGTACACATATTCACATACACATATTCATATACACATATTCACATACACATACATATGCATATTCACGTACACATACTCACATACGCATATTCACGTACACATACTCATATACACATATTCACGTACACATACATGCGCATATTCACGTACACATACTCACAAATGCATATTCATGCACACATATTCACATATGCATATTCACGTACACATACATATGCATATTCACGTACACATATTCACATACGCATATTCATGTACACATACTCACACACACATATTCACGTACACATACTCATGTACACATATTCATGTACACATATTTACATACGCATATTCATGTACACATACTTACATACACATATTCATGTACACATACTCTCATACACATATTCAAATACGCATATTCATGTACACATACTCACATACACATATTCATGTACACATATTCCCATACACATATTCATGTATACATATTCACATACATATATTCACGTACACATATTCACATACGCATATTCATGTACACCTACTCACATACACATATTCATGTACACATATTCACGTACACACATTCACATGTGCATATTCATGTACACATACTCACATACACATATTCATGTACACATATTCACATATGCATATTCATGTACACACATGCCATGCTCTTAGCCCAACAACCCCTGAAGGACTTTTTCTCACCTCTGTCCCTCTTCTCTCCCACCATCCATTATTCCATTAATTATCAAACTTTAAAACTTTTTTATGAGACTGAAATTAAAAAAAAAAAAATCTGTATTTGATGCAGGTAACACTCTCTCCTTTGCTTTCCCTGTCCGCTCCCTTTCCCCCTTGCTTGGTAACATAATGGAGGGTCCGTGACAGGGACCATTTTGCCCTGGTCTAAGGATGGCCCTCATCTTCATATATAGCAGGTTTTCTAGAACATTGAACATTCAGGCTGTCAAATGCCACTCAGCTCCGTGATGAGAGGGGCCAGGCACCCCAGCTGCCCGGTGCACTCCATCACTGGCCCTTTCCTTGAGACTGACAACAGCTTCTTCCCCAATCCAGGGCTGTTCCAAAGTGCAAGTCTAACCTCTGCCCCATCTCAGGCTGTCCAGCTGAACACACTGCAGCCTGAGGATTAACTGCCACAGTCATGTCTTAGGAGGGAGACCATTTACAGTGAGGTCTACACTGGGACATTTTTGAAAATGAAAGGAGGCACTATTAATAATTACACTCATCAGGTGCAGTGGCTCACACTTGGACTCCGAGCACTCTGGGAGATTGAGGCAGGTGGATTACCTGAGCTCAGAAGTTCGACACCAGCCTAAGCCAAGAGTGAGACCCTATCTCTATTACAAATAGAAAAACTAGCTGGGCATTGTGGTGGGTGCCTGTAGTCCCATCTACTCAGGAGGCTGAGGCAAGAGGATTGCTTGAGCCTAGGAGTTTGAGGTTGCTGTGGGTTATGATGATGCTATGGCACTCCATCCAGGGTGACAGAGTAAGACTCTGTCTCCGAATAAATAAATAAATAAGTAAATGGAAAAACTAGGTGAGCATTGTGGTGCAAGCCTGTAGTCTCAGCTACTTCAGAGGCTGAAGTAAGAGGATCGCTTGAGCCTAGGAGTCTGAGGTTGCTATGAGTAATGATACCATGGCACTCTATCCAGGGTGATGGTGTGAGACCCTGTTCCCCCTGCCCCCTGCGCAAAATAATAATAATAATTACAGCAGAATGACAGGTGCAAACCAAGGTGTCCCAGCAAACTGGGATGTGTGGTCAGTCCCTTTCAAGCCACTCTCCCCACTCTGCATGTTCAGATACAGCAGGCACGCTGGTCAGCACTCTGCTGGTGCTCCTCACACCTGCAGTCTCAATTGTCCCCTGTGAGTCAGACCCAGCGCCACCCTTGTACAGGGCAAAGGCCTCTGTTTCCATAAAGATTTTCTAAAAAATCACTGACATGAGGCCAATTGGTTAATAAGAGGAAAAAGATACAAATTTATTTAACATGTATATGGTAAGCTCAGGATGAAGATTCAACTCCCCACGGGGGTTCAGAAGCTTAGATGTCTTCTAGCAAAATGGGTCATGGCAGGAAAGAAGAGAAATTCTGCTGGAGGATAAAAACCCTTCCTAGGGAGGCTGAGTGGATGGGGGAACAGAATTAACTGGTTAGCAGTCCTCCTTGGAATTTACAGAATTAACTGGTTAGCAGTCCTCCTTGGAATTTGAACGAGTCTGAGAAGCTCCTAGGAGGTTGTCTTTTTTCTGGTGTGATCACATACCCTGGCAGGGAGGACAAGAATAGTGGTTCTTCGAGGGGGGTCTGGAACTGGGTGTGTGTGTGTGTGGGGGGTCAGAACAATCTTGAAGCTTCTTCAGTTGATACAGCATGTTAAAGGCCAGGCTGGTGGCTCACACTTGCATTTATTTATTTATTTATTTTGTAATTTTGTCACCCTCAGTCGAGTGCCATAACTTCGTAGCTCACAGCAACCTCAAATCTTGGACTCAAGCAAGCGATTCTCTTGTCTCAGCCTCCTGAGTAGCTGGGAGCTGGGACTAAAGGTTCCCACTACAATGCCCGGTTATTTTTAGAGACGAGGTCTTGCTCTGGCTCAGGCTGGTCTTGAACCTGTAAGCTCAGGCAATCCACCTGCCTCGACCTCCTAAGTGTTGGGATGATAGGCGTGAGCCACCGCACCCAGTCTCACACTTGTAATCTTAACACTCTGGAGGCTGAGGTGGGTGGATTGCTCGAGGTCACACTCTACCCAGGGTGACAGGTGAAATTCTGTCTCAAAAACCAACAGAAAAACAACAAACAACAAAAACAAAACAAAAAACCCCCAGCATGTTAAAATGCCTTTTTTTATGGGTCAAATATTTCTGATTCCTTCGCCTTCTGGAGGAAGCCGTCCTGGTCCTTTGGTGGATGACCTGCCCATTCTGTGCCCATGCTGCCACCTCTCCTGCTGATCTTCCTCCCAACATGTGGTCGGTTCTCAGTGAAGAGTCTGGGGTCTGACCTGGGAGATGGGGGTAGGATACGTGAGGGCAATGGAGGGGAGGGGACCTGCCAGGGAGGCTGCTTCCTGTGTTTCCTGCGTCATCCCAGGCCTTCCCCTGCGGCTGCTGCACACATGGGCCTGTGCAGCCTCTGTTGGTGATGGTTAGGGCTGTGGATAACAGGGCCCAGTAAGGAACATGAGAACATGAAGCTTTGGCTTCTGATATGGAACTAGGGTCTCCTGTAGCTCCAGGTGATCGCAGCCGTCAATCTTTCTGGGCCAGCCTTCTAGACAAGGGCATCTTTGCTTAAATCTCCCTGAGACCTTTATTTAAATCTCTCCACCCAAGGACACCTGCCATTCCAGAAGTGGCCACCAGAGGGAAGCCTCCCCCACCGGCCTTTGAGCCCAGGTCTTGCAGGGCTGGACCCCAGAGACCTGCCACTCTGGGCTGTCAAAGAATCCTGCTCTGGGGGATCCTGTCCGGGTCCAGGAGGGTTGGGGAGAACAGTCTAGGCTTCCTGGAACGAGGACCTTGCCTCTCCTGGGAGCACCCAAGGCAGCTGGGAACCAGGAAAGTCCTTCCCGAGGGCTGCTCAGGCTCCCTGCTGCTGCAGCCTGAGTGGGGAGGCTTTTGCCTCCTGGCCTGAGAGGTGAAGGGGAGTCCCCGGGGCCCGTGGATGCTGGCCTGGGTCAGGAAACTCATAGTGAAACCAGAGATATCTCACAGTGAAATTCATTCCGTGCAGCACACCTGCCTCTGGGCAGGGCTGGGAGGGACGAGGAAACGACAGAACCCCACGCAGTGGTGGTGGCTGCGGGAGGGCCCAGTGCCTTATCTGATGGGCCCGTCCTTTCTCACAGCCGCCCTGACAGGCCGACCACGCCGGTGGGCAGGGGCTCTGTAGGCCCTGTGGGCCCCGCTTCCCCACCTGCCCAGTGGGCAGGGAAGCCTAGAGCCTGGGAAAGGCGCGGGCGGCAAGTGGCGGCTCGAGGGAAGTGGGTACTGTGGGGCTGGGCACCGGGCAGGCCCCTGTGAGGCCTGAAGACACGTCAGGCGCCTACTGCTAACGAATGGATGGTTCCAACGTAAAAACAAGACTTTACACATCACCTGGTGGGTCTGAGTGGATTCAAGAGCTCATGGGTTCAGGAGATGAAGTGGGAGGAGGCCCTGGCCAGACAAGGGCTCTAGGCTGTCCCATGGGTATGGACTGTCCTCAATACTGCCCCTGGCTTGGGTACTGTGCCTCAGTCTGACCCTGAGGCCCTGGCCAAGATGGCTTTCTGGGGGTGCCCCCTATACCTAGAGACCCCTGTGGTGGGCAGGGGTTGGGGATCTGAGGGGCAAGTGAGCCATGCTGCAGAAGCCCACTTGGTACCTCTCGGGGGATGCTGTCCAGAGCTGCCTTTGATCTTGAATGGAGGTTCCTTAACCCCCAGGTGAGTGGGTATCTGGGCACTGCTGTGCACCCATACAGTATTCATAGATCATTTAACCTACAACCATAATTTTAAATGTCAATCTAATGTTCTAACTTTAAAATAAGGAGGGTCCTGGGTGCCATCAGAAGGGCCAAAGGGCCTAAGTGTCAGAAGAGGCCCCCTCCACTCCCTTCCATTGCAGACTGCCTCTCTGAGCACAAAGGCACGTCCAGGGGGAAGACGGTGTGTCGATTCAGGCCCCTTCCCAGGGAGGGAGAAAGGTGAAGCAAGAGTTCCCAAGTCTGGCCACCTGCTCATACAGCCAAAGAGTGGAGACCCCAGTTGACCTGGCTAAGGCTGGGCCCTGCCAGAAGGGAGGTGCGGGCTTGGCCAGACCACAGGATGGGATCTGGGCATTGTCTGGGGGAGAGGGAAGGAGGGCCAGCACTGTGTTACCTCCCCATTGCAAAGAGGGAAAAACTGGGCACAGAGAGAGGGAGTTCTAGGCCTCAGGTCCCATGGTTGACAAATGAGAAGCTGGGACAGCCAGTCTCTGAAGCTGTAACCCAGAGAGCCTTGGCCACCTGTCCTGGGGTGTGCATACCAGCCTGGTCACTCTGATGGGCAGAGACCCAGGCCTGCCGGTGGCCAGTTATGGCCAGCCTTGTGGGACGTAGAGGGACCTGGTGGCTTCTTCCCAGAGCTACCTTTGATCTTGAAGGGAACGCCCTTCTCCCCAGGTCAGAGGGGATCTGGGCACTGCTATGTCCCCATACATAGGTAATGTAAACTATAGCTATAATTTTAAATACTGTAATTAAAAAAAAAAAACAATCTAACGCCCTAATTTCAAAACAAGGGAGAAATAAAAGGAAATAATTTTATCATTTCATTATACATATTCGATCTGAAAAGTGCTTGGGCGGGTGTGACTTCCAGAGGACTCAGGGGCTGCAGACACAGACAGGAGGCACAACTTCCAGGCTCAGCAACCTCCTGGAGACCCTATGGCATTCCAGGGCCACCTGCCTCGAAATGGCAAGCCTCTTTTTTTTTTTTGAGACAGAGTTATACTTTTGCCCTCAGTGGAGCGTTGTGGTGTCATAGCTCACAGCAACCTCAAACTTTTGGGCTGAAGCCATCCTCTTGCCTCAGCCTCCCAAGTAGCTGGAACTACGGGCACCCATCACAATGCCTGGCTAGTTTTAGAGATGGGGTCTCACTCTTGCTCAGACTGGTCTCAAACTCCTGAGCTCAAGCAATCCAGCGGCCTTGGCCTCCCAGACTGCTGGGATCACAGATGTGAGCCACTGCACCTAGCCTCGGCAAAGCTCTTCTGCCATCTCCCCTTGGTTTTCATCCCTAGGAAATTCTGTATTTGGCAACCATGTGGAGGAGAAGTAGGCCTCAGACTGATGCTGATAGGCAGGGTTTCACCTACGCCAGGATTTCTCGCTCTCAGCACTGTTGACATGGGCTGAATTACTGCTGTGCATTGAGGTGTTTGGCAGGAGCCCCGGACTCTACCCACTAAATGGCAGTAGCACCCCCAAGGTCATGACAGGCAGAAGTGTCTCCAGAATTGCCAAATGTCCTGAGTTGGGAACCACTGACCTGAGTACGTGGGGAGGCACATTCAGATGCCAAGTGGGCTGCAGGACAACTTGCCAATGGGCAGGCTGTGCCTCTCCTCCCAGACCCACCATCCCCAGTGCCTGCAGCGCCCGTTACCACAACAACCAAAACAACCAAAACTCCCCGCACATTTCCTAACTAGCCCAGGGGAGAAGCACAGCCGCAGCTGAGGGCCTCTGACCTGATTCTGCAATCCGGTAAGTGGGGTGGGGGCAGGGACACCGAGACACCCTTCCCCTCCCTGGCATGCACTGTGAGGCCCGCTGTCTCCTCTCTCCCTCAGCCTGGTCACTTTGTAACAGCCGCTTCCTCGCTGGCCTGGTGGAGACTTGTGGCACCCCTGCCAGGGCTCCCATTGCCCCTGTGCCCGGCCCCTGTGCCCGCCTCTCTCAATTCCTGCCTCACCCTTGCAGCTGCCTGGAATGTGGGCTTTCCTTGGGGCCTTCTTCTCTGCAGTCACCCTGGAATTCCAGAGGAGTCTTTGGTCTGGCAGAGCTTTCTCAGCCCAGGCCTTCTCTTCCAGGGAGTCCTCCTGGGCTGCCGTCTCCTTCGCACCCCTTCTCCAGCCCCAGGGGCAGCGTCCACCTAGGATGGGTTTCTCGTTACCCCCATTCCTTCCATCCCATCATCCCACCATCTCTCAGGCAGCCAAGGTCTTTCCTCTTTGCAGCATCCCTGTCCTGGCTCAAAGTCTGGCTTCTGAAATGCACCGTAAATGTTAGAGGCAGAGTTGAGGCTGTGGCTCGGTTCAATTCCATCTTCGTTCACTGAGGCCTCCGATGCCTCTCCCGTAAACCAACAAGGGTGTCTGCTCAGGGGCAAGCCTGGGGGAGGAGCGGGGGTGGGGTGGGCAGAGTCACAGTGCTGGAGGGACCTGGAATCCCAACTCCCTGCCCAAGTCATCTGCCCCTTCTCCTACAGAAAAGAGGCGGGGAGGAGGCTTCAGGCGGATGCAGGAATTTCTCCATGGGAAAGCCCACTGGGGAAGAGCTGCTCAGATCCACATGGGAGGTGGGGCTGAGAGAGCACTGGGGTGCTGGGGTGCCCTAATTCCCACCTGTGGGACTCCTCTGGGGTCCAGCCCTCCGGGCCAGCTCCCTGGCACATGCAGTATGTGGAGCTGAACATCCTGCCCCTAAGGTGTCCCTGCGGCATTGAGCACTGGACGTGGGCAGCAGCGCTGGGAAACCTGGAGTGTCCTCTTGCTCTTCATCTACCCCCAGGCCCCCCCATGCTGACCGAAGTTCATGCCAGGCAAGCATGCTGGGCTATAAGGCTGCACACCCCTCACCTGTCTACTCCTCAGCCTGCTTGGGCCCTGGACCAGCCTTGGCAGAGACCCCAGCTTGCCTTGTCCCGCTTTGCCCTGCCCGTGCACGCCCAGCTTCTGCAATGCCTCGTCTGTGTGCCTCCAGGACTAGAGGTGCCTGGTGGATAAGGCCCCTTCCCAGCTGGCAGGGATGGGGGCACAGTGGTGAGTGATGCCTGGGTCCTGGGAGGGCATAGAAGGAGGGGTCCCTGATGCCCTGCAGGGCTCACACCAAGCCTGGGAAGCAAAGTACCCAACATCTTCCAGCTCTGTCAGTTCCGGCCAGGCCTCAGTGCCTCCAACTGGGAAATGGGGCGAGTGACCGTCATTATCCACTCCTGGTGGTCACTGACAGAAAAAGCCAATAATCTACCTGGAATCAGCTCCCTTAGGCCAGTTGGGTCTCGGGTCTCAGCCCCCCAGCACTGTCCTGTGCTGCTGAGCACGTGTGCCCTATGGTGCAGCTGGCAGGGCTCTGGGAACCCCTGCCTGCCTGGCCTCTCCCCCAGTTTCTCGGGCTCCTGCCAGTGATGCAGGCAGCCTGCCCTGGCCCAGAGGAGGTTTCTCTTGGCCAGTGTGGACACACCCGCTCCTGGGCCTGGCCTGGCTCCCCGTGTCTTCACGTAGGCCTTGCCTTGGGCTGGTTCCTCCTGGGCTCTGGTCAGGTCAATGACTGCCTTCCCACCTGGTTCTTGCTGGTCCTTGACCTTGTTTTTACCAGGAGCAGTGGCGAGGCCTGGCTGGGAGGACGTGGAGAGAAAGTCCCAGGGGTCAGTGTACCCTCCTCTGTAGGCCTCTGTCCCTGGGGGGGGGACTAGACCACCATGGGCCACTCCAGGCAGCACAGCGGGGATGGCAGCATGGCTAGGGTAGGGGACACAGATGGCATAGCAGGGAAATGAAGAAGACCCTCTGCCCAGAGGCCCGAGGACTCCCCCTACCCCCTGGGCCCGGCAAGGCTGTCGCTGTGTGTGTGTGTGGGAGGGTTGAGCCATGGCAGAGGGTGTGAGAGTGAGAGGTGTGTGGGGCTCTGACAGCCCATGTGTAGGAGGGCGGCCGTGAGAATGAGTCTGTGAGTGGAGACCTAGGGCAGGGGGTGCCCTCACTTTCTGGGACATCTAGGAGAGATTTGGGGAATAGGGCAGATAGTGCAACAGAAAATCATGGCCACTAGGTGTCACTAGGAGCCCATGGGACAGAAGAAGTCCCCCCAGCTGGGGAGCCAGGGCCCCTTACTCCCAAGGTGTGCTCACTCCCACAGGTAAGGGGTGCTGCCTGGCCCCGTCCACGTGTCTGAGAGTCCTCTAGCAGTGTTGAGCCAGTGGAATGGCATTGCCTCGTCCCAGAGGACACATTCTCTAGGGAGTCCACCGTGTCCCCACCTCCCGCCCACAAAGACCCAGGCTGAGGACTGAGGGGTGGGGAAGCAGCACCCCTCCCAGCGCACTCATCCTCTCTCCTGCCCAGGTACACACCTCTGCCCTGCACCTAGGTCCAGCTGCGCAGGTAGGCTCCCAAAGCCCCTCCCAGACTGCTGGGGGCCTTCCTCAGCCTCTCCCCACCCCCTTCCAGAGCCAGCCCCACCTTCTGCTGTGCAGTCACAGAGCCAGTGCTCAGTAAGGACCTTCTGTGTGCTGGCGGGCAGAGCTTGCGTGCTACAAACGCGGTGAACAAGTAAATAAACCAGAGAATTTGTAATGGAGACAGTGTCACACAAGAAAAAAATCAGGAAGGAGGCGGGGCTCAGTGATTCTCTTGCCTCAGCCTCCCGAGTAGCTGGGACTACAGGCACCCAGCACAACACACGGCTTTTTCAGAGATGGGGTTTCATTCTTGTTCAGGCTGGTCTCAAACTCCTGAGCTCAGGCAATCCACCCACCTCAGCCTCCCAGAGTGGTAGGATTACAGGCATGAGCCACTGTGCCTGGCCGAATTTTCTGTCTTTGAAAAAAAAACGTTTTGGGGCTGGGCTTGGTGGCTCATGCCTGTAATCCTAGCACTCTGGGAGGCTGAGGCAGGTGGACAGCTTGAGCTTATGGGTTTGAGACCAGCCTGAGCAAAAAGCAAGACCCCCCATCTCTACTATAAATTGAAAAACTGAGGCCAGAGTATCACTTGAGCCCAAGAGTTTGAGGTTGCTGTGAGCTGTGATGCCAGGGCACTCTACCCAGAGTGACAGATTGAGACTCTGTCTCAAAAAAAAAAAAAAAAAAGAAATTATGGAAGAACTGGAAGGGCTATAAAGCAGCTGCTTTGGTGCAATGAGGGCTGTGGGGGTGCGGTGGGTCCCCAGGGAGGGTCCTGTGAACAGGCAAAGAATAGGATCAGTCACATGAACTCCTGAGGGAAGAGCATTCAAGGCAGCTGGAACAGTATGTGCAAAGGCCCCGAGGCAGGAACAAGCCAAACCTGTTAGTGTAACACCTGCTTGGAGGTGATGAGCCATATAGATTGGAGGTGGGAGGAAGCAAGGCCTTGGGCCAAGCTGCCTTCTTCTTCCCAGGTCCTTGGGGCAATCCCCTCCACAGAGAGAGGGGCTGTGGAGCTTTCTGGCTGGCCTGTAACTGAAGGACCTGTCCTACCTGGGCCTGGTCACAGCTGATAAGATGCCATGGTTTGACCCCACTCTCATCCCTGTAGTCTGAGGAGCAGATAAAATCTCAAGAGGGGCCCTTCCTGCACCATTGGAGGGCTCCCCAATGGAGGGAAACACTGGGCCATCCCTTCTTCTAACTCCTAGAAAGGAGTTGGGAGCCCCACCCACCCTCTTTCTTCTTGGTTGGGGGCTCCTTCCTTCCTTCCTTCTTTCTTTTCTTTGAGACAGGGTTTTACTCTGTTGCCCTGGGTAGGGTGATGTGACATCATAGCTCACAGCAGCCTTAAACTCCTGGGCTCAAGTGATCCTCCTGCTTCAGCCTCCCAAGTAGCTGGGACTACAGGTACCTCCCACAATGTTCAACTAGTTTTTCTATTTTTAGTAGAGATGGGGTCTTGATCTTGCTCAGGCTGGTTTCAAACTCCTGAGCTCAAGTGATCCACCTGCCTCGGCCTTCCATCGTGCTGGGATTACAGGTGTGAGCCACTTTTCCCAGCCCCCTAAGTCCTTCTACTGCCCACCACCCTGCAGTCTCTGCCCCCCCCCCCCAACCCCGGGAGTAAAGCCAAAGACCTCACCATAGCAACGACCTTACACTCAGCCCCTGTGACCTTGCTCACCTTACCAGCCACTCTGTCACCCACCTGGCACCGGCCACACTACCACAGGGTCTTTGCACTTGCTGTTCTCTCTGCCTAGAAGGCTCTTCCCCCAGGCATCCTCAGAGTCCCTACAGGACTCTGCTCAAATGTCACCTCCTCAGGAAGCTTTCTCTAACCGTTCCATTGGGAAGTACACTCCCCACTTTGGTACTTTCTCTCCTTTTCACCTACCTTTGCCCCAGTCGCCATTTGCAACTCTAGGTCTATTACTTATTTGTTTTGCCCACCTCCCCTGCTGCCCACCAGTCTGCAAGCTGAGCAGTCTGTTTAGTCAACTGGGACAGCTGTACCACCTGGCACAGCACCAGTGCAGAGCAGGAAGTACTTAAATGAATAAATGGGACAGTGAGGACAAGGCTCCCCCATCTCTCCTGACCTCCTCGGGCCATGGTGGGACCAGAGTTTGGGCCTTTACATCCACCTACTTCCAGTAGAGCTAAAGGCCCGAGCAAGCTGCCACCCGCCCAGGTGGCAAGAGGTCCCCAGGCTTTGTCCTTCCCTGTTTGCTGTGCTGTCCTGACAAGGCAAGTGTGGGTACGTGGCCCCATGAGAGCTTTCTAGGGCCAATCTAAGCTGGAAGTGGGGGCCAGAGTGGCAGAGCCACCCAGAACGCATATTTGGTCTTGTTTAATGACCCCAGGTAAACGCTGTGAGGCATGAAATGCGGGTGTGGTGGTGACAGGGATGGTGACGACAGGGATGGTGGTGACAGGGACAGGGATGAGCAGGGATGGTGGTGAGCAGGGATCGTGGTGACAGGGATGGTGGCATGCTGCACGTGTTCTGTGGAGATACTGGGGGCACACAGGAGGATGCAGGAAAGCATATGGCAGAGAGGACCTAATGCCTTGTGAACAGCCTTAACTGTCCTGCCTCTTCAGAGGGAGGAGCCAGTGGGCTGAAGGGCGGAGATGGCCTGTCAGTAGGGCCTGAGTAGTGAGGCAGTGCCTCTCCCCAGGACCTTACAACGTACATGCCCTTTCATTGGGTTGCATGAAATTTGCTGTGACCCAGGGCTGGGCTCCAGGGCACCTGCAAGGCTGCCCAGCTCTAATGTGGATGCTGTCTTTTTGTATTGCCTATTCTGGCCTCCAAAAAGTGTTTAAATCAGAGCTCTACCCACCTTTGGCATGTCCAATTTATCCAAAGATATTTTGTATACCTGGTAGGAAAAGATGGGTCACTACTGCGTTAAAGCCCAATTAATCATTTAAGAAAACTATCTCAAGCTACAGCTTCCTGCAGGGAGGAGCCACGTTCTAGAGGGTCTGCTTTGTGACAATGGCTGGTAGAGCCAGTCTGTATTACCTGATGTTCCCAGTAGGGGTCACTGCTAGGACCAAACGCCAGCCAATTCTAGATGGAATCAAGGAGCACTCCAGCCTCAAGTGGGCCCACGCCCCTTTGTCTCATGGCCAGTGACCTTGAGCCTGGGTTTGCTGTGAGCCAGGGGCCACCACATGCCCTCCCAGTGGACGGAGCTGCCCTCTGGCCATGTCGCCAGCTGGTTAAGGCTGGCTAGAAGCTTTCAGCTTCAGGACAGCTGCCAGGGAGTGGCCATAGGGACTGGAAAGGGTTTCTGGCTCAGTCTAGGCCAAGCCATTCCAAGAGACAGCTGCAGTGTCTCTCCAGTTAATGCCTGGCAGGCTGCCAGCCCAGCCTCAGACCTGGGACCAAACACATGCAAGTATATGCAAACACACACCCACACCCACATGTGCACATAAATGTATGCATGCACACATGCTAGCACACCCACACCTGTGTGTACATAAATGCATGCATGCACACATGCAAACACACCCACACCCATGTGTGCACATAAATGAGTACATGCACACATGCAAACACACCCATACCCATGTGTGCACATAAACGAGTACATGCACACATGCAAACACACCCATTCCCATGTGTGCACATAAATGAGTACATGGACACATGCAAACGCACCCACACCCATGTGTGCACATAAGTGAGTACATGCACACATGCAAACACACCCACACCCGTGTGTGCACATAAATGAGTACATGCACACATGCGAACACACATGCCCACAAGTGCACATAAATGCATGCATGCACACATGCAAACACACCCACACCCATGTGTGCACATAAATGAGTACATGCACATGTGCAAACACACCCATACCCATGTGTGCACATAAATGAGTACATGCACACGTGCAAAGACACCCACACCCATGTGTGTACATAAATGAGTACATGCACACGTGCAAACACACCCACACCCATGTGTGCACATAAACGAGTACATGCACACGTGAAAACACACCCACACCCATGTGTGCACATAAACGAGTACATGCACACGTGTAAACACACCCACACCCATGTGTGCACATAAACGAGGTCATGCACACATGCAAACACACACACACCCATGTAGTGTGCACATAAATGAGTACATGCACACATGCAAACACACCCATACCCATGTATGCACATAAATGAGTACATGCACACATGTAAACACACCCACACCCATGTGTGCACATAAACGAGTACATGCACACATGCAAACACACATGCCCACAAGTGCACATAAACGTATGCATGCACACATGCAAATGCACCCACACCCATGTGTGCACATAAATGAGTACATGCACACATGCAAACGCACCCACACCCATGTGTGCACATAAACGAGTACATGCACACATGCAAACACACCCATACCCATGTGTGCACATAAATAAGTACATACACACATGCAAACACACATACCCACAAGGGCACATAAACGCATGCATGCACACATGCAAACACACCCACACCCATGTGTGCACATAAATGAGTACATGCACACATGCAAACACACCCACACCCATGTGTGCACATAAATACATGCAAGCACACACACATGCTCGTGCATGCATGCACTCAATATTCATGAACACGGGCATGCATACACAACACGTATACACACAAACATGACAAATGAACATGTGTGCAGAAATATACATGTGCACACTCACACGTACACACTTCTCACTGTCTCTCCCCAGGAAGGCTGGATGATAGATGGGGAAACACCTTTGGGTGCCATCTGTTTTTTTGGTGAGTTCAGCTGGGGGAGGGTTCTCTTTCCCACCCTCTCCAGTCGGCTTCTCCCCTCTGGATTAGGTTTCTCCCCAGCCTGCCCTGGTGTGTGTATGTGTGTGGGAGGAGTAGGGGGAAGCTGGAGTGTCCAAACACCTGTGGAGGCTGCTCTGAGTAGAGGCAGGGGACAGGAGCCTTCCCTGGACTCACCCATGGCATCTTTCTGGGGTGGTGGGAGCTGGAAGTGTTCCTGCACCCCATAGAAACAAGCTGGGCAGAGGGATGAGGCGGGATGCTGTGGACATTGCTAGGTGCTGGAAGGACCTACGGTCACCTCTGTGGCAGGTAAGAACTGGGAGAGGCCTGGTGCAGCTTCCAGTCCAGCCCTCAGACTGCTGTCTAGCTTTGGCCCTTCTTATAGGCTGGGACTTCTGGACCCCTCACTTCCTCAGTCATGTCAGGCTTGTGAGTGCCTCAGAGGTGCGCAGGCCCAGGGGACATCACCCAAGGGCAGTACTGCACTCATTTGGGGTATGGCAGTTGGGAGCTGGATCCACCCTGCTGACCACCTGACCGTGCCCATAGTCCTTGGCAGGGGACAGAGTTCTGTCATGTCCCCCACCAGATCAATACCTCCAAGGTTGCTGTCAGCAAATCTTTGACTTCTGACCTGGCCACACACCATGACCCCTGAACCTGTCAGTCTTTTCAACAGTCCTGCCCTGCTATCTGGGGTGGGTGAGGGTCTGAACCCTGGCTCTGGTCCAGGGTGGGAGGGGAAGGACAGCAGGAGGCCATCAGTCTCCTGGAGCCCAGCCCTTCCCTTCTCTCCACACTCAGTAGCAGCTGGAGGCCCACGTCGCCAACATCATGCATGGCCGAGGCAGGCGGGGAGGGGGGGGGAGGGGAGGGGGGGGAGGGCTCTGTGAGCAGGCCCTTCCCTGGAAGGTTTTTTTTTTTTGAGACAGTCTCACTATGTCTCACTCTTGGTAGAGTGCTGTGGTGTCACAGCTCACAGCAACCTCAAACTCTTGGACTTACGTGATTCTCTTGCCTCAGCCTCCCAAGCAGCTGCGACTTAGAGGCACCTGCCCCAATGCCTGACTATTTTTTGTTGCAGTTGTTGTTGTTGTTTAGCTGGCCCGGGCCAGGTTTGAACCTACCAGCCTCAGTGCCTATGGCCGGTGCCGTAACCACTGTGCTATGGGCACTGAGTCACCCTGGAAGGTTTTGAATAAAGGATTTGATAATCCTTCTGCTTCTGGGGCCCAAGGGCCCTGTGAGCTCTGGCCATCAGGGAAGAGACCCGGGGCTTCCTGTCTTCTCTCTAAGGCCCACATAGGTGGCCTCTTCCCTGCAGAGAGTCCTCTTGACCTACTAGGGACCAGCAGCTCTGCAGTCCTGACGTGGGGATGAGGAAGGGGCTGCTCAGAGGGTCCGAGTGTGCTCCCTGGGCCCTATCCCTTGCAGCTCAGCTGGGAGGGTCACTACTTTAGCTACCCCTGTCCTGTCCACCCATCCTGCTCCATCTTTGGGTTTGCAGAAACCCTGGTGGACCCTGGTGGTGATGCTGGGAGTCCCACCCCTGTACCACCCTGGAACACATCTAGGGAGTCCTCCCTGGGCTCCCTGGTGGACACTGCTGACCTGAGACCCCACCTGCAGGGGGTCTGGTCAGGATATCGGGAGCTGTTCCTTTGGTGTGCAGGTCAGATCTCCATGTGACCCTTACCTGGCCACCTTGCTTTGCTTCTGCTCCTAAGAGGAGACCCCTCCAACCCACCCTATGGGGTGTTCCACCCCATGGGGCCGAGAAGCTCTCCTGATCCACCTGCTTACAGGAGGGGGAGGGGTGGTGGCCCAGGGACCCCAGCAATGAGGTCCTGGAGGAGGAAGGAAGGAGGGTGGGAGGTTGGACAGGGGCCACATGCTGGAATAGGGGAGATGGGTGAAAAGTGCTTGGTACAGGATGGAACACCCTGGGAACAGGGTTCAGAGAGGGACATAGGCAGGGAAGCCAAGCACGTGTGCAGGTAGGCCTGACTCCAGGCTGAAGGAGGCCTCATCTCTCCCCTGCCTCTGGTCAGCCTCAACCTTGGCCTCGGGTGTGCTGGCCCCAGATGGAGTCCTGCCTATCTGCTTCCCTAGGGCTTTCTCAGGACCCAGGAGGGACCTGTCCAGGCCAAGTGGGTGAGGGCAGCAGGCTCCAAGGATGGGGTGCAGGGTGGGGGCTCCAGGAGGCCCCCAGCATAGAAAAGTGTCATTCTGAGGCCCACATCCCACATTGGCCTTGGCTATGCCCTTGGCTGCCCGTCTGTCCTCTGGCAGTCCACTGGGATGTCTGGGAACTAAAGTTTCTTCTCTCCCTGGGACCTGGGCTAGCCAGGTGAGAACATCTGCTGCCGCCCAGCCATGGGGGTCCTGGCTGAAAGGAGGCACGGGACAAACAGCAGCCAGCCTGTGCCAGGTAACCTTCTTTGTCCATCTCAGGCCAAATCTTGTGTCTGGTGACTTCCCCACCCTGGCCTATGTGACACTCATTCTGCTGACCAGAGCCTCAGAGAGGGGAGCTGACTCACAGCAGACCCTGGTCATGGGGCTGGACTTGGAGCCAAGGCTGAGGGTTCTAGGCCCTGGGTGGGGAATCCTGCTATGACAGTGACCAGTGAGGTAGCTCAGCCGTGGCAGGGGTCCAGGCTATCTCCTCTGCACTCGAGTGTCCAGGGCCCTGCCCGGCCTGCCCCAGAGAGGCTGGCAGCCTGAGATGTTGGGCAACATCTGGAGAGAAGGAGGGTCCAAGGAGCAGATAATGCCAGGGCCTGGGTCCTGAGGGGCACCTGCCTGCACCCCCAGGAGCCCATCAATCACCGGGACGTTGCTGGTCCCAGAGTCCCAGGCTGACACCACCCACCTCAGCTGGGGCTCCAGGCAGACGCATGTTCCACATGTGCACAGACACAGGCACACTCACACACACCATGACACAGTCCACAGATGTCACATACACACACTGACACAGCCCACAGATGTCACACACACTGACACAGTCCACAGATGTCACACACACACACACTGACACAGCCCACAGATGTCACACACACACACTGACACAGCCCACAGATGTCACACAAACACACACTGACACAGCCCATAGATGTCACACACACACACTGACACAGCCCACAGATGTCACACACACACACACTGACACAGCCCTCAGATGTCACACACACACACTGACACAGCCCACAGATGTCACACACACACACTGACACAGTCCACAGATGTCACACACACACACTGACACAGCCCACAGATGTCACACACACACACACTGACACAGCCCACAGATGTCACACACACACTGACACAGCCCACAGATGTCACACACACATTTTGACACAGCCCACAGATGTCACATACACTGACACAGCCCACAGGTGTCACACACAGACACACTGACACAGCCCACAGATGTCACACACACTGACAGCTCACAGATGTCACACACACACACACATCCAGACACAGCAACCCCCCTAAGACCCTGACTCCATTTCCCCTCACTCACCAGCCTCAGGGACTCACAGAGAAGTCGCCCTGCAGGAGCCCTGGGGTCACATAGCCGTTCCCCTTCCTAAAGTCCCTGGGCCTCCCCTTGACAGACCCTTTGCTCAGAGAGGGCAGCTTCCTGGCTGAAGGCTGGAGAGAGGCTTAGGGAAAAGCAGAAACTTCTCAGGGGGCCTTCCAGGGCGCAGAGGCTAGGGTGTGCTTTGTGCTGAGGCCTGGAGCAAGAGAAATCTCCATACGAATGTCACCTCCTTGGCACTGCCTTGAGGGACCTCTTACCCTCTGCAGAAACAAGTACCTCTCTCTACCTGCCTGGAGTCTGGTGGGTGTAGAGGAGGCTGTGGTCTTGGATTCCCACATACCCTACAGGGCTGACCAAGGGTGGCCTACAGGGACTCCACCCTTCTCACCTCCTGGCTTGGAATGCAGGAGTTCAGGTGAAGAAGTTCCCATATCTTGTGTACAGAGCAAAGACCTGGCCCATAGGGGACACCCCTGGTCTAGGCCTCCATCTGCTTCAGGACATGGAGAGGGCCTTTCAGTGACCCTCTAGCCTGGCCAGACTCTGAGCTAGACAGGGCAGCAGTCTCATGGTGGAGATCAGGGCCCCAGGGACCTCTGACCCACTGCTTCAGCTTGACATTCCACCACTGGGCCAGATTCTTTTGCTGTGAAGTGCCCCAAGGCTCCCCAGGAAGCTGAACACCTCCCTGGGCCATTTGCAAAGGGGGTGGAGTTGGGGTGCTGAAGGCAAGGGCCAGTTGCCTATGTGTGTTCCAAGGAGGAGTTGATTCACACTAGTCCTCTGGGACTCTTTCCAGAGTCAGGGAGGTGGACAGTGGGACTCTGAAGTATCAAGGCTGCTGTCCCCTCCATGCTGGTGGCCCAGAATGGAAGCAGCAGGATTGCAAATGGTGGGTTCCAGCCTCTGGAGTGCTTCTGGGGCAGCCTCCCTGCCCTCCTGGGCAAAGCAGAGCAGTCACCGCCTACTGGCATCACTGCCCATCAAGGTCACCACCATTAGTGGCATCACTTTTGACTGGGCATCCCTGCCCACTGAGAGTCACAGTGTCCAGTCACTGCCCACTGAAGGTCACCATCAGCACCATCATTGCCCACTAGTCCATACGGCCAGAGCAGGGTCAGCCTTGGCGGTAATAGTGGCCATTAGGTCTTTGAAGTAAAGACCTGGACAAAGATAGCAAAAGACCCCAGACCCCCGAGAGGACCCCCTGCCTGGGGGAGGATGCAGACCCAGGGGTGTGTGAGGGTAGGGCCACCTTCCCTCAGGAGGCTGAGCGTACATTGCCCTTAGAAGGCTCTGGGTGAACCCTGACTCTCTTCCTGGCCAGATGCAGGCCGCTGTCCCCACCCCCGGGCCCTTTGGAAGATGGTGGGCTGGCCTGGTGGCCAGGATGGGACGAAAATAGGAAGTGGCCCCTAGTGCCAGGCGGGTGTCTGCCTGCCATCCTTCGTGGGTGTGGGGGCGGCTGCTCCTGGGAAGGGCCTTAGTCACTTGCCAACAGCTGCCAGGAACTCTGTACCCAGTCTCTGGGAAACACCACCAGCCTCCCCTGCTGGGCCCCCAGGGCTGGCCCCAAGGACCACACTCCAGATCCCTGTTGGGGACAGGCCAGGCTTGTCCCTCCAGTGTCCCTGCTGCCTCCAGGCTGACCGTTGAGCAGCCTCCTCCTCCACCTGGCCCTTGGCTTCCGTACAGAGTCCTTGATGTGGGGCACAGAGCTTCAGCCCACAGGGCTCTGGCTCCAGTGCCTCCTGAGCTCCCACTGGACCCAGGAAAAAGCCTGACACTTGGGGCTTTGGGGACCTCCATGCTGTTGATCTCTGTGATCACCTCCTCCTTTCCTCTACCCCTCCAGCCAAGCCAGCTCCGGACATCTTTCCCTTGGACTGCACCTGAGACTCCCCACACACACACAGGGCCAGCCCAGCCACTCGCCTGGCCCATGTGGACCCTGTGGATGTTCTATCTTCACAGGGTGCCCCAGTCAGCTAGGTGCCTTCCCCCTAGCAAGTAGGAGCACTCCCTGGACAATCGTACATCGCCCTACAGCTCTGGGCCTGCCATCCCTCCCCGGGTATTCCCACGGCCGCAGCTGCCCACTGCAGGGCAGGTAATAAGCCCCTGGGCCTGGAGCCAGATTATCTGGCTTTGATTCCTGGCTCATCTGCTCCTAGCAGGTCACACAACCTCCCCAAGTTTCCCTTTCATCCTCTGGGCCACACTGGGGCTGGCAATAGTGCAAACCTCACAGAGCAGCATGTGCAAAAGGCCTAGAGCAGTGCCTGGTAAACAGTAGGTGCTCAATAAGTATTAGTTATTATTATCACTACTATTTTGGAGTCTAGTCCAATACAACCTTTGCCTTACTTCCTTTCCCTGAATAGCGGGCTGGGGCAAGGGGCCATTTGTGCCAACTTCCCTGTTGAGGGTGATGGCCAGGTGCCCCCATAGAGGGGCATTTGTGGACAAGGATGTGAACTGCTGCTGCACAGCTGGTGGCCTGTGCCCTCTCTCCCAGCCTGCTCTCCAACCTGGGTGGATCTACAGCCAGAGGCCTGTGTGTCTGATGCCAGAGGCCCACTTCCCCGCAGAGGTATCCAGCTCTGTTCCCTGATTTTGGGCCCAGGGAGGCCCCTGCATACCCTCCTTGTGGAGGGTCTGACTGTGGAGCCTGGCAAGGGTAGAATCAGGAGGCAAAACTTCCAGAGGCAGCTCAAGGGCTGGTGGGGGCCACCAGTTGCAGCAGGAGCTGACAGAGTGGCTGGACCCTAGTAGGGGTGGAGAGGTGGACTCAGGACTGGGGCAAGCCATTTCTCTGCTGGTCATCTAAAGCCCCAAGTGGGCTGCGCCGAGCATGCCTCACAACCCTGAAGGCAGGGTTCCCAGTCTGAGCCTATGGTGACTGAATAGTCCACCCTTCCTGGCCACCCACCAAGGAGAGGGAGCTCTAGAAGGTTTGTGTGGGAAGCACGGGTGATCCAGGTGTCTCGTGGGGGAAGGGAATATAGATGCCCACATGAAAATAGTCTAAGACCGTTCACAGACCATCTGGTGGGGGCTCAGGGAACCACAATACAAAGGTGGCATTGGAGCTGAGTGCAGACAGTGGGTCAGGTGGAGATGTGGGGACAGTGTGGCTGTGCCCACAGGCCAGAGTGGCTGCCAGGCTGCAGAGGTCACGCTTGGCCTCTGACCCACCCTCACAACCTATCCGAACCAGGCACAGAACTGGTCTTGCTTGGATTCCCTTGCCCCTCTAATCTCATTTCTCTCGGGAACATATCTTGGTTTCCGACCTTGGCTTTCACCACTTCCCTGTCTAACGTGCCCATCCAAAGTGAAGCTGCCCTCCTGAATACCAGCCTGGCTCACCTCCCCAGCCGCCCACCACTCATGACTTGTCTGTGCCACTTTCTCACCACAGACCCTGCCTCAGCCCACTTCTTTGCACCCCCAGCTCTTTATTTCACTGCATCTTAGGTCAATATAGGATTCCTGATAGAAAATGATTTTCCTCAGCACCTAGCAGAGAGCATCCTCTAGTCTTCTGACGTGCACTGATGAGAAGTTTGTCGTCAGCTTAATTTATCATTCCTTTGTGTTACTCACTTCTTTCTGGGACTTTAAAGACAGAATTTTTGTCTTTAATGTTCTTTACTGTAGTGTACATTTATTCTTAATGTATCTTTCCTAGGACTCAGTGAGGACTCATTCCCTAGTTCTGGAAAATTCTCAACCATTAGGTCTTGAATTTTTCTAGTTTTCACCTTCTGGAGTTTCTATTATACATGTGTTTGCCCTTCTCATTGTTACTTGCAAGAGTCTCAAACACTCCTATTTTCCTTTTTAAAAAAACCTCAATGCTGCATTTTTTTTTATTATTAAATAACAGCTGTGTACATTAATGTGATCATGGGGCACCATACACTGGTTTTATAGACTGTTTGACACATTTTCATCACACTGGTTAACATAGCCTTCCTGGCATTATCTTAGTTATTGTGTTAAGACATTTATATTCTACATTTACTAAGTTTCACATATACCCTTGTAAGATGCACCGCAGGTGTAATCCCACCCATCACCCTCCCTCCGCCCATCCTCCCCCCTCTCTTTCCTCCCTCTCCCCCTCCCCTATTCTTAGGTTATAACTGGGTTATAGCTTTCATGTGAAAGCTATAAATTAGTTTCATAGTAGGGTGGAGTACATTGGATACACTTTCTTCCATTCTTGAGATACTTTACTAAGAAGAGTTATGTTCCAGCTCCATCTATGTAAACATGAAAGAGGTAAAGTCTCCATCTTTGTTTAAGGCTGCATAATATTCCATGGTGTACATATAGCACAATTTATTAACCCATTTGTGGATTGATGGGCACTTGGGCTTTTTCTATGACTTAGCAATTATGAATTGGGCTGCAATAAACATTCTGGTATGAATATCTTTGTTATGATGTGATTATTGGTCTTCTGGGTACATACCTAGTAGAGGAATTATAGGATTGAATGGCAGATCTATTTTTAGAACTCTGAGTGTTCTCCAAACATCTTTCCAAAAGGAATGTATTAATTTGCATTTCCACCAGCAGTGTAGAAGTGTTCCCTTTTCTCCACATCCACATCAACATCTCTGGTCTTGGGATTTTGTGATAATGGGCTAATCTTACTGGAGTTAGATGATATCTCAAAGTAGTTTTGATTTGCATTTCTCTGATGATTAAAGATGATGAGCATTTTTTCATATGTCTGTAGGCCGTAAACCTGTCTTCTTCAGAGAAGTTTCTCTTCAAGTCCCTTGCCCAGCCTGAGATGAGATCACTTGTTCTTTTCTTGTTTATATGTTTGAGTTCTCTATGGATTCTGGTTATTAAACCTTTGTTGGAGACATAACCTGCAAATGTCTTCTCCCATTCTGAGGACTGTTTGCTTGCTTTACTTACTGTGTTCTTGGCTGTGCAGAAGCTTTTTAGTTTGATCAGTTCCTAGTAGTGTATTTTTGAAGCTGCTTCAATTGCCTGGGGGTCCTCCTCATAAAATACTCGCCCAGACCGATTTCTTCAAGTGTTTTCCCTGCACTCTCTTCTAGTATTTTTATAGTATCATGTCTTAAGTTTAAATCTTTAATCCAGTGAGAGTCTATCTTAGTTAATGGTGAAAGGTGTGGGTCCAGTTTCAGTCTTCTACAGGTTGCCAGCCAGTTCATCCAGCACCATTTGTTAAATAGGGAATCTTTTCCCTGCTGAATGTTTTTAATTGGCTTGTCAAAGATCAAATAACAGTAAGAAGCTAGATTCATCTCTTGATTCTCTATTCTGTTCCAGACATCTATTTCTCTGTTTTTGTGCCAATACCATGCTGTTTTGATCACTATCGATTTGTAGTATAGTCTGAGGTCTGGTAGTGTGAATCCTCCTGCTTTGTTTTTATTTCTGAGTAATATCTTGCCCATTCAAGGTTCTTTTCTGATTCCATATAAAACAAAGTATTATTTTTTCAAGAGCTTTAAAGTATGACGGTGGAGCTTTAATAGAGATTGCATTAAAATTGTATATTGATTTGAGTGGTATGAACATTTTAACGATGCCGATTCTTCCCAGCCATGAGCATGGTATGTTTTTCCATTTGTTAACATTTTCAGCTATTTCTTTTCTTAGATTTTCATAGTTCTCTTTATAGCAATCTTTCACGTTCTTTGTTAGATAAACTCTCAAATATTTCATCTTCTTTGGCACTACTGTGAATGGAATAGAGTCCTTAACTGTTT
>CAUYPK010077168.1:0-12676 GCA_963574355.1 Loris lydekkerianus
CTGAGTTGTCAATGTATATTTCAGTTTTAATATTTTATCTTTTCTCACTTCTCCAACCAAACTATCATATTTATCTTTATGTTGAGTTTGATAATGTCGACACAAATTGTATTCTTTGAACACAGATGCTATATTCTGGCATATCAAACACACAGCTCTTTCCTTGTACTGCATGAAAAAGTAATCGTAAGTCCACTGTTTTTTGAATATCCTACACTCTGAGTCAATTTTTCTCTTTCTTGATATCACAGTTTCCTAGGAATTCCAAATTTCTATTAGTAAAATACATATATATATATATATATATATATATATATATATATATATAGCACTCCAAAAACAATATACCAGCAATAAATTTGCCCACACAGAGACATATAGACTGCACTGCCCATCAATGCAGTCTGATCAGTGCTCATCAATGCAGCCTTGCCAGTCCACATCATTTCAGCATCGCCAGTGCCCATATGGTGGAACTCTGCTTTTACCTCAGGCTCACACTGGTGTGCTGCAAGAACAGTCATGATTACAGAGCTGGTTCCTCCACCACCTTTCCAGTTCACACTACTCTGTGTGAACCACACTGCAATCTGTGAACTCGCACAGGAATCTGATTGCATGGGTGAGAAGACCCATGCGATCAGATTCCACTGCAGGAAGAAAGAAGGCATGTATGCCTTTTTGCTTTTGAATCTTATGCGAGTTCAGCCATACAAGCATATGGCTGAACTCACAGTGTTCAGAGATCGCAACAGTGTGAATCAGGGCTTACACAGCATACAACATACAACATCATACACAACTGAATAGCAATCAGAATATAAATGCACTTACTGGCAATTAAAGTGGGTTTCCTACTCCTTGGCTGTCTGCAGAGCTGGATTAAGTTCCCATGGGGTCCTAGGCAGATTACCAGTTTGGGGCCACCATGCCATAACACTGGGTACTGACCATTTGCGATAATACTGACTGCTGACAATTTGCATTAATACTCAGTGCTAACAATTTGCATTAACACTGAGCACTTACAAGTATCATAATCACTGAGCACTGACTATTTGCATTACTTCTGAGCTCTGACCATTTGCATTACCTCTGAGCACTTACAATTTGCATTAGCACTGAGTGCTGACTATTTGAGTTATCACCATGATGCAACCTCCCTAGAAACTACCCCCAACTAACTAACCAACTTAAAAAAAAGGCTTTCCTAACTTAAAAAAAAGGCTTTCCTATCTGAAAAAAAAAAAAACCTCCTAACTTCAGGAAAAACAGGCCCCCCCTTAACTGCAAAAAAAGGCCCTACTAACTGTAAAATAAATTAAAAAAAAAAAGACCTTCTAACTTAAAAAAAAAAAAAAAAATCCTAACTTGTTCTTACCTTGGTCCTTAAGCATCAGCAGGCTCTGCACAGGCAACCTGGTGACTCCTATGATTACACCAGAGACTGAGATAAGGAGTCGAGAGACACAGAGAAGGAGGGGTAGGGAGAGATAGAGAAAAGGAGGGGTGGGGAGAGACAGAGAGAAGGAGTGAAGGCAGAGAGTAGGAGGGGAATTGGAAAGTGTGGGGGCACATTCCACACATGCGCACTGTGGCCCGGACAGTGGGTTGCTAAGCAAGATGGCAATAACACCCGTCGGGGAGAGACAGAGGGAAGGAATGGAGTTGGAAGGTGGGTGCACATTCTACACATGTTCACTGTGACCTGGGACAAGTCGGCTACTAAGCAGGACAGGCAGCTGTGGCAAAAACACCCACGGGCCGGATAAATGTTCTTGGTGGGACACATGTGGACCATGGGCTGTAGTTTGAGGACCCCTGATTTAAACCATTCACATTAATTGAGAATATTAATAAGCCTTTTGAGAGTACAGTGGGCATTTTTAAGCCTTTTGCAACTGTGGAAGTTGGAATTTGATTGAAATTTTCTGGGTGGGTTTACTTCTGTGGTGGAGGATTACACTGGTCTTTATGGAGGATAGGTCTGAGAATATCCCGGAGAGCTGGTTTAGTTGTGGCAAATTTCTTCAACATGTGAATGTCATTGAAGTATTTAATTTCTCTGTCATAAATGAAACTCAGTTTATCTGGGTACAGGATCCTGGGTTGAAAGTTATTTTGTTTTAGGAGATTAAAAGTTGATGACCATCCTCTTCTAGCTTGAAAGGTGTCAGCAGAGAGCTCTGCAGTGATTCTAATATTCTTGCCCTTGTAGGTGATGGTTTTCTTTTATCTGGCTGCTTTCAGAATTTTCTCCTTCATGTTAACTTTAGTGAAATTGATTATGATGTGTCTGGGGGATGTCTTATTTGGGGTGAGTCATGCTGGAGTTCTGAAACTGTTTGCTATCTGACTTTCAGAATCTCTTGGCATGTCTGGAAAGTTCTCCTTCATAATCTCATGGAGAAGAGACTCTGTGCGTTGTGAAACCACTTCATTGCTTTCGGGGATCCCTGTAAAACAAATATTGGTTTTCTTTGAATTATCCCAGAGCTCTCTGAGAGAGTGGTCTGTTTTTGGCCTCCATTTCTCTTCTTCTTTGAGAGTTTGGGAACGTTCGAAAGCTTTGTCTTCAATGTTAGAAATTCTTTCTTCTGCTTGCTCCACTCTTTTACTGAGGGATTCTACTGTGTTTCTCAGATCTTTGAGGGATGCAACTTCTTGTCTCAATGATTCAAAATCTTTGGTCATTTGGTTTTTGAATTTGTTGAATTCTTGAGATATCTTTTGGGTTACTGCTTAGAATTATAATTCAATCTTATTTGCTATCCAGATTCTGAATTTGATTTCTGACATCACAACTATTTGTTTGTGCTTGGGATCTTGTGCTATGTCTGCCCCATTGATCCTTGGGGGGAGTTGATCTACTCTGATTATTCCTGTTGTCAGAGGTTTTCTGTTGATTTCATCTCATGATTGTTTTTCACCATTGCCCCTGGCTGTCCTCAGAGTTGAGGAGGTGTCTCTCTAAGATTAGACCCCAGCAGGATCACTCTATTGTTGCTGGATCTTTGTAGGGAGTGACCCTGTGTCGTTCCTCTAGGGCTGCCCCAGCCAGAGAGTTCTGGTTGTGGAACCAGCTCTGGAGTGTGACACACCCAGATTCAGCAACAGGGCGGGAGGTGGTGCGCACGGTTCTGGGAGTGCCTGGCACCCAGTGACTTTGGCACAAAGAGCCCAAGGCTCCAGCAGTCTCTGGCAGGGAGGGCTCCAGAGGGCATGTGGCTACCAGCATCCCTGGCCAGATGAGTGGGCTGGTGTGGAGGCAGGGAGGGTACAGGAGAGGACGCAGAGTTGAAGCTCCCACAATTCCTGGTCAGGGAATGCAGAGGCCTGGCAGGCACGAATCGTGGGTTGTGGGTCACAGCCCAGCTCTTATGGAGGTCCGGGCAGTGCCTGGCCTAGGAGTTTGAGGTTGCTATGAGCTGTGACACCACGGTACTCTACCCAGGGCAACAGCCCAAGTCTCCAGTGTGCCAAAACCGATGTCATTCTGCCCCTGAGGTTTAAGGCTGTCAGGCAGCTCAGTCCCCATCTTTAGGCTGCTCAGTCACTAGGTTACTAGCTCCTGCCTGATCCTTGCTCTGTGACCCTGAGGGCGGAGCTTGCTGTGGGCAATTCTCTCACAATGGCTCCCTGTGGCCCACAGCCAAACACTATTAGCTTTGTCTGGCTCAGCAGTCCGGCTCAGTCTGGGGCCCTAGACAATGCCCAAAGTTCTCTGCACTCCTGCTCAAGCTCTCCCCAAGGTAGTTCAACTGAGTGCCAAATCCAAGAACACCAAAATAGTTCACAGGTAAGGCCTTTCCGTTTTGTAGTCTGATTGCTGCTTGTACTTACAGGTGCTGCCGAGTGCTGATCGAACACACGCAACCACTTGACAGTTTTCCACTGTTTTTGTCCTCTTCTTGGGGTCTAGAAGTCCCTTGCTGACTTCCTGTATTCTCAAAGGGATGATTATAGGCAGATCCCACCAGCAAGAGATGCCTGGAGTCATATCTCCCCAGACTTACTGTGCCCAGTTGCAGGGAAGCTGTTACTCGGCTGCCATCTTGCTCCACCTCTAGTTTTTTTTTTTATTTTTAGTAGAGAGTGGGGATCACTCTTGTTCAGGCTGGTCTCAAACTTGTGAGCTCAAGCAATCTACCTGCCTCAGCCTCCCTGAGTGCTAGTATTATAAGCATGAGCCACTGCACCTGTCTTTTCCTTTCCTTTTTTTTTTTTTTTCTAGAGACAGACAGATTACTTAACTTTTCATTTGCTGCTATAAAATTACATAATATCAGAGCCTGTAGCTTAAGTGGCTAAGGCAACAGCCACATATACCATAGCTGGCTGCTTCGAATCAGCCTGGGCCTGCCAAACAACAATGACAACCGCAACCAACAAATAGCCAGGCATTGTGATGGGTGCCTCTAGTCCTAGATATTGGGAGGCTGAGGCAATGGAATTGCATAAGCCCAAGAGTTGGAGGTTGCTGTGAGCTATAATGCCACAGCACTCTACCCAGGGTGACAGCTTGAGGCTCTGTCTCAAAAAATAAAATAAAATAAAATAAAATAAAATACAATACAATATAATAAAATAAAAAAAATAAAAATAAAATAAAATAAAATAAAATAAAATAATTAAAATAATAAAATAATAAAATAAAATAATAAAATAAAATAATACAATAAAATAATAAAATAAAATTATATTATTTTTACCATTTCTTTCCCTCCAATTTCTGACAGAAATTTATAAGCTTTTAATGTGGAACCAATTACCTTCCTTATGGAAGAGCTAGTTTCTTCCTTCCAAAAATTGTGGTGCCCACATGTGGCAAAACTAATCTCTCAGGTCCTCTCAATATCTCCTGTGTCCTCACCCTATTTCCATGATTAATTAGATGAGTGGACATCTATCCCAAGTCATGCCAAGTAGATTTTATTTCTCTTGAGAATTTATAATTGAGATTTAAAATGACATGTAAGTCTTAACAGCCAATAGTTTCCAACACTTGGTTCTAGACTCTCCTTAGACTAATAGGTCAATGAGTTCACAAAAACTCCTGTATCTTCCTAATAATTTTTCCCTTTTCAGGTTTAGTTTTCTACAAACCATGTGGTTTTATTACTTTAATCAAAATAATTTGCTTTCCAAGATCATGTATTAGGATAAATTTTTCCAGTCTTCTAAATGGCTATTCACTCTAACCTATACGTAGAGGATGAGAAAATATTTAAATCATGTAAAATTGATGAAAAACATTTTTTTTCTGCTTGAACAGCAGAAATATGAATGCAAGTTGTGTATAATGAATACTCACATATTGCAGGTTTGAAAAGAAAGATAAAGGATTTAAAAGGCATTATGAGACTTTGCTTTGGCTCCCTATAGCCTTTGATGTTCTCACAGAAAATCTATTAAATCCCTGTCAAGCAGACCTAGATAAGAGGGAGGAAGGGGGTCTGTTGTTTTCTACAGCAACGATCTTTTTCACTTTGTCCAAAAGACATTATTTTTGGACTAAAATTTAAGGAATGAAATAAATATTTCTTTCTTTTTTTTTTATGTGCATGGAGTCAGAATCCAAAGACTTAAAAAAAAAATTCAAAACATTAAGGAGGTACAAATAATTTTGTTACATGGATACCTTTTATAACACTTATGTCAGGGCTTTTAGTGTGCCCATCACCCAAGTATACTTTTAAATCAAAGCATACTGTTAACAAAATAAAGTGAGAAGTGAGATAGAATGGTGGTGGTAAGATGAGTACCTTCTTAGTCCAGTAGTTGGTGGCTGTGATGGGCACCTATGGAAGTTAGGGAGATCACTGTGCTTAGAAAAAAATAGAGAAAAAGCCTAAGTCATTATCCATGTGGCTATAGGACCAGTCAGATGCTCTGGGAGCTTTGAGTCCTATTGCTAGTTTTAGATGGAAGATAAAACCTTAAAACAGAAGCACAGCACAACGTAATAAAAGCAGAACATGAGATAATTCCATCTGGAGCAATTGCATGTTAGCATAGACTGTGAAAAAATGAATTTTATTTGTATTTAACAATTGATTAATATTAAATAATAATAAAACTGCTACTCATTAAAATTCATGCAACATAGGTGATGGTTCTTAGAGGGCAAATAATAGTCTCAAAGTCTTATGCCATGAAAATAAGAAGGGTGAAAATAAATGAGCTAAGATTTCAAATTTAGAAAAAACAAGAAAAACACAAAAATAAAACTATCCAAATCAAAATAAAGTATTATAAATCTCAAATAATAGGATGTAGTAAGTAATAAAGAATTGAAGAACAGGAATGAATAAAAAGAAAACAAATGTACCATATAACATCAGTATTGTCAATTCCTATTTCTTTAAAAAGACCATAAGAATTGACAGCACTCTAATAGTGTATACGGAGAAGAAAGTCCTAGTTAAACAATATTAAGGGCACAAAACTTGCATTTTTAAAGATTCAGAGAGTAAAATAATAAAGGCGATTACAGAGAAATGTGTCTCCATGGGAAATTTAGTGAAATTGAAATTAAATTACAAGACAGATGAATGTTTCCAGAAAATAGAATATTGTGTTGCCTTATTCTCATCCCATTTATATCTTAATAAATAGTTACACCAATCATTCTTAGGAATAGGTTATTCTAAACATAAAAAAATTCTTTCAGAGACTTGAAAGAGAAGCTACTTTGAAACTCCTATCTTGCAGCTAATAAGGTTTTCATACTATTATAAGGGTAGGAAATGGGATAAACGGAAATCACAGGTCAATCCCTTCATGGACGTATATGCAAACCCTTTTCCTCCCATTCAAAGTTAATAAAAATAGAATCCAGCAGTGTACAATAAAGCATAGTACATAATACATCTTGACCAAGTTGGGTTTATTACTTATATGTGAGATTATTATGTGGTATAAATCTCCATGCTGGCAGATTTGAAGGAGAAAAATTTAACAGGCATACAATCACTGCAATGGATTTTTAAAAATGATAAAATACAGCAACTATTCATTACAAAATCTAACTGAAAAACTTAACTGATGAAGAATTTTTATTAATAAAATAAAAAGAAGACCCCAATTTTTGGTAATGATCATAATAATAATAAAGAGCCAGAAGGATGTGTATATTTGTGTATATAAATAAAACAAAGAAATTTATGAAGGTTAAGTCCAAAATCTGCAGGGTGGGCTGGCAGACTGCACTCAAGTCACATGTGGCAGAATGCCTCTTTGCTAGTGAAAAGCTGGTGAAGCCCACTTGCATTACGGATGGCAATCTGCTTTACTCAAAGTTCACCCATTTATGTATTTATCTCATCCCAAAACACTCCCATGGAAACATCTAGAATAACATTTTAACAAATATCTAGGCACTGTGACTTCCTTAAATGGATACATACATCTGAGCATCACATGGCTTCTAATGTTTCTAGCTGCCATGTTTCAGAGACCCTGGTGTAATAAATCAAAACAAAACAAGCACAAAAACAAAAGTGGAAAAATTAGAAAAGATGAAATCAAATTTTCATGGTCATTCAATAATGTAATAGTCTCAAAAAATATTTTCTACTAGAAAATTATTTAATTTAATAAGACTTTTTTGTGAATTTTGTATATATAACAAGAATATACAAAAAAAATTAACTTGGTTTCCAAACATTATCCACAAACAATTAGAAAAATGCAATGAAAAAGGTACGATAGCAATAAATGTATTTGGCACATAGGATATTTCACAAAAGGCATAAAAATCTTCATGTATGCAATTAAACAAACTTTAAAAATGTAATTAAAGAAGAACTAAATGCATGTATATATTATTTTTATGAGCAGAAAGACTCACTCTTAGCATTATAGTTGCCATTTCTTTCCAAATTGATTTATAGATTCACTATGATTGAAATCAAATACCATTTAAAAAATAAATTTGACAAGCTTATTTTAAAATGTATCTGGAAGAGTAAAGGCCCCAAAATGCCCATAAAAGTGGACTGCAGGTGGTAGGTAAAGTAGGTATATATGTAATACAATCTGATATTGACCAAGGAATAAACAAATATTCTATCACAGGCACATAACAGAGACCCAAAAGCACACTCATGAATCCAAAAAGCTGGCATGGTTTCGACTGGCTCAGCAGACAAGTGAGGAAATTATTGACCATTCCTGTGAATCAATACAAATAAGTCTCTTGAAAAAGCATTTCACAGGAGAAAAAACATAAATGGTGCAAAAACATGAAAAAATGCTCCATGTCATTAATAATTCAGAGAATTGCAAATTAAAACCAATGATTAAATATTCTTTTACAGTCACTTGTTTGGCAAAAACTTAAATCCTGCCAATACCATGTTGAAGAAGAATGTGAAGTAGAAGAAACTCATGATGGCTTGTGGAAGTATAAATTAAAATTACTTTGGTAAGAAATTTGACTTAATGTGCTCTTCATGGAACTGCACAATTCCAATCTTTTCCTAGGGGTATGCCTTCAATACATGTACCAGGAACCATGCACAAAAATGTTTAGAGCAACATTATCTGTAATAAAACAATTCCAAAAATAACATGTATTTGTTTTCTATTGTTAACAATAACCACAAATTATGTGGCTTAAAACATTTATCGTCTCATATTTATCATCTCTATAGGTTGCTTAAAACATTTATAGTTTCTATAGGTCAGAGGTCCAAGCTCTGCCTAGCTGAATTCTCCACTCATGGTGTCATAAAGCTGAAGCCAATTTATTAACTGGGCTGCACTGGTTCTGTCTGTAAGAGCTTGAAATTGTCTTTCAAGTTCATGTGGAATTCAGCTCCTTGCAGTCATGGGAATAAGGTCCTCCTTTTCTTGTTGGCCACTGGCTGGGAGCCACTCCCAGATTTCGAGGCCACCAGAGGTTTCTTGTCATGGGACCATCTCCTGCTTTGAATCTAACTTCATTTAAGAGTTCTTCTGAGCAAATCAGGAACCCTGTGATAATCTCCCCAACTTGAAGCAGAATGATTAGGGATTCCTATTACATATGTGAAGTCTCTTTGTAGCAGCACGTAGCTTGGTGTGTGATTGAATATGTGGAGAAAGTGCAAGTAAACCAAGGATTGGAAATCCTGGGTCCACCCCGGGAACCTGCTGCTGCAGAGTCCAAAAGTTAAATGCCATTTGAGTGTATAATTACACTTTTTTATGAGTTGGTCATACATCAGCATAGCTTATATCAGTGAAAACAAAATTGAATGACAAATGCATCTGGATGAATGTCAGAAATATTTAATGGGAAAAATTTAAATCATTAAAAAATGATTAAAGGCCAAAAATGTGCAGAATTATACACAATTTAGGGCTGGACAACATGTAGGTGAGGAAATTAATTATAATGACAAAATAATTAGAACAAATTTAGAGGATGTTTCTGGAGAGGAGGGAGGAAAATAAGTATGATTAGAGAGAGAATCTGGGGATTTAAACTGATTATTGTTCTATTTCTTAAGCTGGGTGTTAAGTACTATATGTATATGTTTTTCAAAAACATATATACAAGTCACAAAGCTGCAGATGCTGGTGTGGATATGGAGAGAGGGGAACACTTTTATACTATTGGTAGAACTCCAAACTCATACAGCCTCTTTAGAAAGAAATATGGAAAATCCTCAAAGAACTCAAATTAGACCTCTCATTTTACCCTGTAATCCCATTACTAGATTTCTACCCAGAAGAAAAAAAAAATGTTTTATTGAAAAGATATTTGCACTAGATTTTTTATCATAGCTCAATTTACAATCACCAAGATGTGGAAACAACCTAAATGCCCATCATCTCAGGAATGGATTAACAAGCTGTGGTATATGTATACCATGGAATACCATTCAGCCATTAAAAATGATGGTGACTTTACATCTTTTGTATTAACCTGGGTGGAGTTGAAAAACATTCTTCTTAGCAAAGTCTAAGAAGAGAATGGAGTCTAAGAAAAGAATGGAAAAGCAAATATCCAGTGTACTCAATATTAATACAAAGCCAGTAGACTAATTCACACAGTAGACTAATTCACACCTATGAGGAGAAAAACTCAATTCAAGTGGGAGAGGGGGGAATAGAACAGGGGGATGAGAGAAGGAGTGAGGATTGCTGTGCTTCCACTTAATGGACACAACGTAGGGGCATATGGCACAGCTTTTGGGTGTGAGCCACATCTACAAGAGGGACACTACCTAACAAATTCAAATATTGTGACCTGGTTGTTTGTACCCTTACATTAACCTGAAATAAAAACCAATCAATCAATAAAAATATGTACATATTCTGTACATTATTGTATGATAGATTTCACATTAAAATATTTTAAGATAAAATTAAATATGTTGAAAGAAAAGATTTTAGGTACAAAAGCAACAGAAATATGAAACAGAAATGTGCAGGCCCAATATAAAAAAATCTGTTGAATATACTAAATAGCAACTTGAACAAATGGAAATAGATCTTTTTAAACATAAGATCTACTATCATAGAGATATCAAAGGGATAGTTTAAAATACCCAATTTGTTAGTGTTTTCTCTTAAATTTATAATGTATGTGTGACATTCATCTTAATGCAAAAAGGTAAAAGATCAATCTTTAGTCCTTTCTTTATTCCTGTGAAATGCCTCCTTTCATTTTCTAGGCTTTCCTTGAGAAATAAAACTAACTTCAGTAATCTGATTCTCTGGTACTGCCCACCTGGAGCAAACGAGCACACGACCCAGTGTCCTTCCGAGCAAGGCCCTCTGGGTGCATCTCTAGCAGCACGTTCTGCAGTAACCAATGCATTTAAGGAGTGTGACGAGGCCCTGGCCCCACCTCTGCTCTGATTTCCTAAGTAATGTCTGTGAATATAGACTCTTCACAACCTGATTTCTTAAGTGAGAAAGTGATGTGTTTGGAAAGGATTTTAAATGACAGTGTTTGTGAAGCTAGTTGTTTAGTAAACTCTGTGTGCACCACTACACAAGTACTATCTTAATGAATGTTAATTGGTGCATAATTGCAGTCAGCTGCCTTTGAAAAAGATCCCACTGGTGGTAAAGCGGTGAGGACCCTTAATGTGTAGACTGAAGGATGAGGACCCTTAATGTGTAGACTGAAGGATGAGGCCCTTAATGTGTAGACTGAAGGATGAGGCCCTTAATGTGTAGACTGAAGGATGAGACCCTTAATGTGTAGACTGAAGGATGAGGCCCTTAATGTGTAGACTGAAGGATGAGGCCCTTAATGTGTAGACTGAAGGATGAGACCCTTAATGTGTAGACTGAAGGATGAGGCCCTTGCAATAAGCCAAATTTCAAGGCACACTGGTTTTGCCTCCAACACAGAAACCATTCTCCTAGGTTGCCCTGTTTGCAGAGTACACCTAGTTGAGATGTTTACAAACCTCTTGTGGACTTTAGATAAAGCAGTTCTTTTAGCAAAAATTACTTTCATTTTGTATATTTCACATGTACAGCATTGGGTTTTGATATACGTACATATGTTTAAATGATTACTACAGTCAAGTCAATTTACATGTCCATCATAAGTTTTGCATGAGTGGTAAGAGCACCTAAAAAAACAGTAATATTAATTGTAGTCTACATGCTATACTTTAGATCTCTAGACTTATTCATCTTACATAATTATAACTTTGAACTGTTTGATCAGCACCTCCCTACCTTTCTCCACCTCTGGTAACCACCTTTCTACTCTGCTTTTATGTATTCAACTTTCTTTCTTTCTTTTTTTTTTTCTGTTCCTAGCTTATTTCACTTAGCATAATGTCCCCTAGGTTCACCATCTTTCTAAGGCTCAATGATATTCCATATTGTGTGTGAGTGTGTATATTTATGTTACAATTTCTTTATCCAGGCTTCTGTTGGCAGACACTTAGATTGTTTCCATGTCTTGGCTATGTGAGTAACTCAGCAGTAAACGTGGGTGTACAAGTATCTTTACAAAGTGCTATAAAGATACTCACTTTGGGGGGTATATACGAAGAAAGAGGAGTTGCTGGATCATAGAAAAGTTCTATGTTTAATGTTTGAGGAACATCCATACTTGTTTTCCTTAATTGCCCCACCACTCTATCTCCCCAGTAACAGTGTGCAAAGGTTCATCTCTTGTCTTTTTGATTATAGCCATTTTAACAGGCAGGAAGTGATATCACATTGTAATTCTGAGTTGCACTTTCCTATTTATTAGTGATGTTGAACACTTTTTCATAAACCTATTGGTCTTTTTTTTTTTTTTGAGACAGAGTCTCATTATGTCACCATGGGTAGAGTGCTATGGCGTCACAGCTCACAGCAACCTCAAACTCTTGGGCATAAGCAATTCTCCTGCCTCAGTCTCTCAAGTAGCTGGGACTAGAGGTGCCTGGCAGGCCCAGGCTGGGCTCCAACCCACCAGCCTTGGTGTATGTGGCGGGTGTCCTACTCAGTAAGCCATGGGTGCTGAGCCATGAAGATTTTTTTTTTATTATTATTAAATCATAGCTGTGTACATTAATGCAATCGTGGAGCACCATACACTGGTTTTATAGACCGTTTGACACATTTTCATCACACTGTTTAACATAGCCTTCCTGGCATTTTCTTAGTTATTGTGTTAAGACATTTATATTCTACATTTACTAAGTTTCAGATGTACCCTTGTAAGATG
>CAUYPK010077169.1:0-19003 GCA_963574355.1 Loris lydekkerianus
AAGGACACAATTTCCTTCTCAGTAGCTTCAAAGAAAATGAAATATCTAGGAATGTATCTCAAAAAAGAGGTAAAGGACCTCTATAAGGAAACTAAAAAACCCTAAGAAAAGAAATAGCAGAAGATATTAACAAATGGAAGAACATACCATGTTTATGGCTGGGAAGAATCAACATTATGAAAATGTCTATACTACCCAAAGCAATCTATACATTCAATGAAACCCCCATTAAAATATCATCATCATCCTTTCAAGATTTGGAAAATATAATTCTTAATTTTGTATGGCACAAGAAGAATTAAAGCCAAGGCAGTTCTTAGTAATAAAAATGAAGCCAGGGGTATCACTCTACCAGACTGGGATATACTACAAGTCCATAATAATCAAAACAGCATGGCATTGGCACAAAAATAGAGACATTGACATTTTGAACAAAGTAGAAAACCATAAGATGAAACTGAAATCTTACAGCCATCTGATCTTTGATTACCCAAACAAGAACATACACTGGGAAAAAGAATCCCTATTCAATAAATGGTGTTGGGAGAACTGGATAACCACATGTAAAGACTGAATCTGGGCCCACAGTTCTCACTACTTACAAAAATGATTGAAGATAAATAAAAGATTTAATTCTAAGGCACGAAACAATAAAAATCCTGGAAAAAAATGTGGAAAATACACTTGAAAATACTGGACTGGGAAAGATTTTATGAAGATGACTTCCATGTCAATTGCAACAATAACAAAAATAAACAAGTAAATGAGACTTAATGAAACTGAAAATCTTCTGTACAATTAAGAAAATAACCAAAGCAAACAGACAACCTTACATATTATGAATTGGAAAAAAGCTTGATAACCATAGAGACCTCAAATTAATCAACCAAAAGACCCAGCAATCCTATTTATCACTAGGCAAGAGACATGAATATAACCTTCTTTAAAGAAGACAGACAAATGTCTAACAAACAGATGAAAAAATGCTCATCATCCCGCATCATCAGAGAAATGCAAATCAAAACTACCCTGAGATATCACCTAACCCCAGAGAGAATGGCCCATATCACAAAGTCTCAAATCTGCAGATGCTAGCATGGATGTGGAGAAAGGGAACACTTTTAAATTGCTGGTGGGACTGCAAACTAATACTACCTTTTTGGATGAAAATATGGAGAATCCTCAAAGAACTCAAATTAGACCTTCCATTTCACCCTGCAAACACATTGGTGGGCATATACCTAGAAGAGAAAAAAATTATTTTATCATAAGGACATTTGCATGTTTATCACAGCTCAATTTACAATCACTAAAATGTAGAAACAGCCTACCATCCCAGGAATGGATTAATAATCTGTGGTACAATTATACCATGGTATTCTATTCAGCCACTAAAAAGATGGAGTTTTTACATCTTTTGTGTTAGCCTGGATGGAGGTGGAACACATTCTTCTTAGTAAAGCATCACAAGAACGGAGAAGAATCCAATGTTCTCAATTCTAATATAAAGGCAGTTGATGACCTAATACATGAGGGGGCTAGGAGAATGAGCAAGTGGGGAGAGGAGAGGCAGGAGGGGACTGGGGGAGTCACAGTATATGGCATACCTCTTGGGGGGTGGGACACTATTATAAAAGGAATTTATTTAACAAATGCAATCAGTGTAACCTAATTCTTTGTACAATTAAAAAATATATAAAATAATAAAAATAGGGAAAAAATAAATTCTGTCAGGTGAATCACAAAAATAAAATAAAATAAAATTGATATTGCTATTGTCAACAGCTCCTAACTTGAATATACCTTTTATAGCACATATTAATTTATCCTATTCCTATGTCTTATATACCCTGTGACTTATTCCTTGAATTTACATGCATGTATGACCTTGTAGGCATCCAACTTAATTATTTTTATTTTGTAATAAATATAAAATCATAAAATTTTATGATTTTAGAATGATAAATTCAATTATAATGTTATTTGATACAACTAAATTTAATATTTTTTTTTATCTTTAAATGAATATTTTAGCTAAAATTTCACTTAGGGTTTTAATTTATTTTTAATTTTTATTTCTTTTTTAGCACATCATCTGGCTAATCAATTATCTTATGCATGTATTTTAGTTGGTGTGTCTTTCAGAGTTCACACCAATCACATTGCTCTAAGGACAATAAATGATTTCTATGAATAATAAGTGCCATTCATTTCACTTGATTTCAGAATATTGTACCTTTCTCTGTGTAGAGTGAGTACAAGGATAACACTGTTGTTGTTAGCTTAAGTGTTCCCCATATTTTCAGTCAGTTGTGAAAATTGTTATTTATAAAGTCAAGCTTAATGAATTTTTAGTTTACCTGTCTTTGTGAGGAGTGTTGCAATTGACAGTGGATTTTATAGAAATTGATTTTAATATGTATTACAAATAGAGCACCTTAGTGTTAGTGATATAACATGCTATGCAAAGTAATGAATATGTGCATGCAGGCATAGAATGGAATTTTTAAAGTTAAATTGATAAAACAGTATATTTGTATTTTTTTCAAGTAAATGTTTCACTATTCTCTTAGCACTCTTTCATCATATTATGGGTGCTGCCTTCCATTATGAATATTACAGTAGATTTTTCCCATTTTATTCTCTAATTTTTCATATAGGAGTAAATTTGCAAACTCTTAATCTTTTAAAGATCATCTCAAGGGTTTCAGACTATGAAATAAAGTTCCATGGAGTGTATTAGAAGATAAATATCAAAGTGAAGGTTGGGTAGGTTAAAACAAGCCCTTGGAGATTTCTAACCTGAGGGACTTATGAACTTGCTGTGCAATTCTGAAAATTATTTAGATGTTTAAATAATCTTTACAAATCTCTCTACCAATGATTAACAAAAATAACTTAGATTTGCCTATTTTGCATGATTATACTAAGATCTCAGCATAGACTAGAAGACTCAAAGATTATTAGGTTAATATGTAGAGGTAAACCTTTATAACATTTTATATCATCTGTGTTCTTACGTTCACTTTACTACTATGAAAAGCCATGCTGCTTTACAGGACACTAAGATTATAGCTTATTTTCCTGTGCAGTAATCATCCTAAGGCAGCTTTGACATTTTTTTTTTTTTTTAACGTAAATAGAACTAACATAGAAATCTCCCTTTTTTTTTTTTTTTAATTAAATCATAGCCGTGTACATTAATGTGGTCATGGGGCACCATACACTAATTTCATAGACCGTTTGACACATTTTCATCACATTGGTTAGCATAGCCTTCCTGGCATTTTCTTAGTTATTGTGCTAAGACATTTACATTCCACATTTACTAAGTTTCACATATGCCCTTGTAAGATGCACTGCAGGTGTAATCCAACCAATCCCCCTCCCTCTGCCCACCTCCCACCCTCCCTCCCCTCCCTTTCCCCTTCCCCCTACTCTTAGGTTGTAACTGAGTTATAGTTTTCATGTGAAAGCCATAAATTAGTTTTGTAGTAGGGCTGAGTACATTAGATACTTTTAATTCCATTCTTGAGATATTTTACTAAAGAGAATATGTTCCAGCTCCATCCACGTAAACATGAAAGAGGTAAAGTCTCCATCTTTCTTTAAGGCTGCATAATATTTCATGGTGTACATGTACCACAATTTATTGATCCATTCGTGTATCGATGGGCACTTGGGCTTTTTTTATGATTTAGCAATTATGAATAGGGCTGTAATAAACATTCTGGTACAAATATATTTGTCATGTGGATGTGGAGAAAAGGGAACACTTCTACACTGCTGGTGGGAATGCAAATTAATACATTCCTTTTGGAAAGATATATGGAGAAAACTTAGAGATCTAAAAATAGATCTTCCATTCAATCCTATAATCCCCTATGAAGCATATACCCAGAAGACCAAGAAATCTCCCTTCTATGTAACACTTGAGAATTGTGCTTTATATACTGCAATTCTAGTTTAGTTCTGAGCATCTGTAACTCTAAGTTTCAGCAATCTAGGCAAAGTTTAATGATGCCTACATCATGAGATTGCCAAAGAAAAATTCTGGTTCTGCTGTTTATTTCAGTTTGCCAATTGATATTTGGGAGCCAAAGATCTAACAACTCTTAGTAACAGCAACAGCAACTGTAAGTAGCAACTCCAACTCTAAGTAGGAGTCTTGCTGTTGCTATTTTTTAAGAATGTGTTAGTACTAGAAGCAAATAATATTGTCTGTGAAAATCTTAATACTAATCTCCAGGGGTTGCCCTGGATGTTCTTTTCTGAGATACCTAGTTCCTCAAGGTCCTGGTTGGGTAAAGATGAATATTTATATTTCAGGTAAGGGTAGGTGACTAAAAGAAATAACACAGATAAAGGGTGGAAATTGCATTTGTCATAAGATGTTCTGGTAGCAATATTGTTTCAGAAAAAATTCAGCTTGAACTAGCTTGTTAGCTATCTTGGTAGGCTAGGCATAATTCTGAACTACATGAGGAACTTGAAATTATAGTTTCTAAAACAGAGACAGAGGAAAGGAGCTTGAAGTATTATAAATGAAGAATGTAAAAATAAAGATTCCACAAAAGGGGAAAGATTCTTGATGGTGCAAGTCATGCTACACCTGAAGAGGAGATGATAAAATATAGATTCAAATATGCCATTTTTTTCATGGTAATGTTTAACACTAGAAAAATTTGTAGAAACATGGCAGAGATATAATCTATTGGTACTATGATTAAAAAATGCTGTGTTTCTCCCTAAATTTATATATTGAAACCTAATCACCAAGGTGATGCTTTTAGGAAGTGAGGCCTTCAGGAGGTGATTACATCATTAAGGCAGAGTTCTCATTAATGGGATTAGTGCCATTACAGAGGAGACTCCAGAGAGCTACTTTGCTCTTTGCCATGTGAAGGTGCAGTGAGAAAATATCTTACTTGAAGCAGGTAGCGGGCCTTGAATAGATACAGAATCTGTCAGGGACTTGATCATTGACTTCTCAGCCACCAAATGTGAGAAATATTTTTTTTTTAATTGTTGGGGATTCATTGAGGGTACAAAGAACCAGGTTACATTGATTGCATTTGTTAGATAAAGACCCTCTTATACTTACATCCCACCCCCTAAAGGTATACCACCCTCCATGACCCCCCCACCTCTTCCCTCCTTCTGTTTCTCTGCTCTCCCCATCCCCCATCCCCACCACATACTAGGTCATTAATTGTCCTCATATCAGAATTGAGTACATAGGATTCTTGCTTCTCCATTCTTGTGACGTTTTACTAAGAAGAATGTGTTCCACTTGCATCCAGGTTAATACAAAAGATGTAAAGTCTCCATCTTCTTTAGTGACTGAATAGTATTCCATGGTGTACATATACCACAGCTTGTTAATCATTTGAATCTAAGGATGCAAAAAAAATGGCTGGATGCATCTCTTTAACTTTAGATTTTTCCTCAACAAACGTCATCCTTGAAATATCTCATGAGTTATCAAGGGAGAATACATTTATTCACCCAATTACCAGATAGATGCTGCCATAGTAAGTATAGACATTTGCAAAGCTATGATTGATTTTGAGCTTAATTAAGAAGAAACTATCTGTGGTGCATATTTTTATCTATAATAAAAAAAATAACAGAAAAAAAAAAAAACAGGCAAAAAAAAAAAAAATCTTCATTCAGAACCACAATTGGATCCTGATTGAAAGAAACTATTTGTAAAATGCCATTTTCAAGACAAGAAAAATTTGAATACAAACAGGGTAATAGATGAAACCAAGGGTGTGATTTTTTAAAATGTGTTTTAAGAAATGTTTGTGTTAAACTTGACAAGATACTATAGTAATATCTTGTCAGAAAATGTTCATACTTTTTAAAACTGTATAATGAAGAATGTAGGGGCAAACTGATATGATTTGGGGATTTATTTTAAAGTAATTCAGAAAAGAGGAAAAGGAAAAAAGAGGTGGATGAAATAATTAAAAAAAAAAAAAAAAAGAAGAAGAAACTATTAGTGGGAACTGGTAATTTACAACCTAAACTCTAAAAATCAGAATTTTGAGTATTTTTAATTTTAGAAATGGAGTTCTAGAATTGTACATATCAATTTTTCATCATCAAAAAGAACAGAGTTTCAGAAAGCAGCTTTTTAAAGTCACATTATAATGGTTTTGTAGACAATTTACTTTTTTTTAACTTTTTTTTTTTGCCATATCATACTACTAAAATCTAAACCTCAAGCACTCAGTTAACTTCAGAAAATGACTATGTGATGTCCCTCAGAGAAATTGTAATGCCTTTACCAATTGGAACCTTAGAAATTAAGAAATTCATAAAAAATAGCATAAGGTTATATGAAAGTAGACTTGGATTAGTTCTAAATGTATAATATATTATATAAGACAACACATTAAAAAAGAAAAATTGATATGCTAAGTCAGAAGAAAAAAATGAAATCATTTAAAATGCTCAATTAAAACTATGAAAGGGAAAAAAGGATTAGAAGAAAAAATAGGAACAAAGAAAAGAGCCATAAACAGAAAACAGAAATAAATATGGTACATATTGATTCTGCTATATCAATAACCACTTTTAATGTCAATGCACCAATAAAAGACAGACTGTCAGAATAGATCAAATACCAAGACCGAAACAAATGGTGTCCATAAGAAACTGACTTCAAATGTTTATTTTTCCTCAATTTGCTTTCTTTTTTTTTTTTTTTTTTTTGTTTTCCTCTCTCTTTTTTGTTTCAGGTTCATTGAGGGTACAAAGAATTAGTTTACACTCTTTGCATTTATTAGTTAAAGTCTCTCTTATAATTATGTCCCTCCCCCAAGAGGTGTGTCATACAACATCACCGCTTATCTCCCACCTTCCTCCCCTCTCCCTGCTCCCACTTTAAATATTATTAATATAATGACATATATAAGGTTAAAGTAAATGGGTTGCTATTAAAGCATACCGTGCTAACACCAATTTTTAAAAAGAAGGGGTATTTACATACATTTACTTTCACACAGCACAGACTTCAAAGCAAGAAAATTTATCAGGAGTAAAGAAGAGCATTACACAATGATAAAAAGTTCAATTCTTCAAGAAGATATAAGAATCCTTAACATGTATATGCCCATTTATAGAGCATCAAATTATGCAAGGCAAAAACTGATGGAACTACAAAGAGATAGACTGATTCATTACCATAGTTGAACACTTCAAAATAAATCACAAAGGTACAGATTTTTAGACAGAAAATCAGTTAGTGTACAATTAAACTCAACACTATTGGTCAACAGAATATAATTGACATTGACAGACTACTCCATCCAATAGCAGAGTATTGCACATTTCTTCTCCAGCTCAAGTGGAAAATATACTATTATGAATTGTATTCTGGGTCAAAAAATATATAACATATTTTAAAAATTAAAAATTGCACAATGGCTTGGAGCCAGTATCTCAGTGGTTAGGGCACCAGGCATGTTCATTGGGGCTGGTGGGTTCGAACCTGGCCTGGGCCTGCTAAACAACAATGACAACTATAAAAAAAAAAAAAAAGCCAGGCTTTGTGGTGGGTGCCTGTAGTACCAGCTACTAGGGAGGCTGAGGCAAGAGAATCACTTAAGTCCAAGAGTTTAAGGTTGCTGTGATGTCAGACACCACAGCACTCTACCAAGGGCAACATAGGGAGACTCTGTCTCAAAATAATAAATAAATAAATAAATACTGTACAATGCTCTCAGACCACAGTAGAATTAGGATAGAAATGAATAACTTAAAGTTCCCTGGAAAATTCCTAAATATGTGGAAATTTAACAGCACATTTATACACAATAGTACATGAATCAAAATATAAATTTCAAAAGAATATAGGAATATTTCGAACTAAGTGAAAATGAAAACATAATTTTTCAATATTTGTGGAATGCAAAGAAAACTGTTTTAGAGGAACGTTGTTTTATTAAATGTAGATATTTTACTAGAAGAAAGATGTGAAATCATTCATTTAAACTTCCACCTTAAAAACTATCAAAATGAGTAAATGAAATCCAAAATAAACATAATAAAAGAAAATTTAAAAAATTAGAGCAGAAATAAACAAAATTGAAAGCAAGAAGCTAAAAAAAATCAGTGAAACCAAAAAGCTGGTTCTTTGAAAAGATTAAAAAGATCTATAATTTTGCAGCCAAATGAAGACAAATGAAGACAAAAATTATTAATATTATCAATGAACGAAGGGATGTCAGTACCCAGCTCATGGAAAATCAAAGGGTAATCCAGGGAGACCACGAACAACCCTGCCCACACAATTAATAAACTTAATGAAATGATGAATTCCTTGAAAGATACAATCTGGCAAAAATCACACAAAAGGACACAGAAATTTTCAATAGATCAATGACCTATTAAAGAACTTAAATTAGTAATATCATTCCAAAACAGAAAGCACCAGACTCAGTTGAATTCCATGACATATATAAGAAAAAAAAAAAAAAAAAAAAAAAAATTCCGTCTAAGCTCTTTCATAGGGTTAAAAGGAAAAAAAAAAAAAAAAAAAAGTGCGAGGGGGGAAACTTCTAACTCATTGCATAAAAACAGCAGCATCTTTATACCAAAAGCACATGAAGATAGAAAATTATGGAATAATATCCCTTAGGAATGTTGTGAACAAATCTTCAATGAAATATTAAATTACAGGATTACCTCAATAGTTAGAGAAAAATAATTTGACAAAGGTCAGCAGCCATTGATGGTTAACAATAAATTAGAAATAAAATAAAAGTTTCTTTATCTTGATAAGAATATCTACAAAAAAAAAAAAAAAAAACCAAAAACTTGTGTCTAACATTCTATTTCATAGTGAGAAATTGGAAGGTTTTCCACTGAGATCAGGAAAAGGCAGGAATATCCCCTCTTACAATGCCTTTTGAACATTGTATGGGAAGTTATAGCTAATTAAATAAGATAAGAAAAGGAAACAAAAGGAATGTTGATCAGGAAAGAAATATTCATCTGTATAGAAAGTAAAAAAAAAAACATTTGGGTTTCTGCAAGAGACTTTAAATACTTGCCTCAACAAGAAGGGGATTTGTCCTATTAACTGCCAAAAAGGGAGGCATCTGTTTATTTTTGCAGGAGAAGTGCTACTTTTATGCCAACAGATCTGAGACCATGCAAAACAAGATCAAAACACTCCAAGAAGATCTAGAAAAGAGAAGAAAAGAAATTTTAGAAAATCCCCTGTGGATGGGCCTACATGGTTTTTTGTCCTATCTTCTTCCCCTGCTACCCTTATTTACCCTTCACCTTTGGGCCCTCTATCCTTAAAAAAGGTTAGAGGCAGTTAAATCAGGTCGAGATTCAATATCACTGGCTCATTCACCAAGAATCTAACTATTATTCTTCACCGCCCTCCATAGCACCAATGATGGGTAAGATTCCAAAATCTGGGACAACCTAAGTCAGGATATGGAGAGGCTGCACGGTTGATTATATTCATAGTACCCAAAGACAGGTAAGATCACTCTGTGTTCACTCAACCTAAGACAGGGATCAAACCATTGATATTTGTATCCCCATGATGGGTAAGACTGAAACTGCAAGAGCAGGCAACCTAATACATGAGCTATGTTTTTCCACCATACAAAAAACAAGAGGGAATTGTTGGGCCCTGCCATGCCTGAGGCCTAGTGCAACTTCTTGAGCCTGACTTGAAATAGATCCATTGAGCTACTTCTGCGTAGCAATGACTCAGCAAGGCCCGGCCTGAAACTGCCTCTACCTAGATACAGCCAACATGGTACCATGCCATTGGCCCAATTCTGTCTCCATGATTCTAGGTTTGGCTTCTGTTACTTTAGTTCATTTGGTAAGGTCAAGCCTTCCTGGATGTTTATGTTGCTTGTGGATGCTCCTCAATATATGTGCATTGGAGAGGTAAGTATTTATTTTAATCTTCACAGTGTGTACTTATTTGGACCTGTCATATTTGATAAGGCTTTCCAGATAGTCAAAGGAAAGTGAAGGTTGTGATCTAACTGGCTCTGAACTAGCACAGCCACAGATATTACCCAAAGACTGAAGCTTTTGTGGCCAGTCTTACAAACTTATGTCAGCCTCAGGCTGGTTTTTATAAACCAGTGGTAGGGCTAGCCAGGTTTGAGTTCAGGTGTAGAGGATTTCCCTCCTCCTGGGCTGGTCTAAATGCTCCCTCTGTAGGCTCTGGGAGAATTATGCCCTATGCTGTTTCCCTGTGGAAGGGCAGCCCACAATTTCAATGCAAAACCCCACAATCATTTCAATCTCCCTCCCATGGCCACCTGATTGCCTTTCCACTATGCTGGTATGGCACTGCCAGGAGATGGGGGAATGATTGGCATATGCAATGCATGCCAGGTTGCATCTTCACTCACCTGAGTTTTGGTTCTTCTGAAGATGCCTACTTGTGAGGATAGTTGTTGAATTTGGTATCTTCATGGAGGATGATGGTTAGAGGTTTCCATTCAGCCATCGTGCTCCACTCCCCTTGGCCTATTTTAAATAAGATTTTCTGTTTTTTTATTATTGAGTTGAATTCCTTCTATATTTCATATACTAACTCTTTATCAAATGTAAGGTTTGCAAATATTTTCTCCTGTTTCATAGGTTGTCTCCTTACTCTGTAGATTGTTTTCTTTTCTGTGTGGAAGCTCTTAGTTTGATGTAATGTTATTTATCTATTTTTGCTTATGTTGCCTGTACTTGTGAGGTTGTATTTAAAAAAAAAAATCATTGACCAAATGCCACAGAGCTCACTTTTGTGTTTTCTTCTAGTAGTTTTACAGTTGCAGGTCCTATATGTAGGTTTTTAATTCATTTTGAGTTTATTTTTATATGTAGTTGAGAAAATGTTCTATTTTCTTTCCTTTTTTTTTTTTTTTTTAATGTGGGTATCTAGTTTTCACAGTACCATTTGTGGAAAAGACTGCTTTTTCTTCATTGTGTGTTCTTGGCACCTTTATTGAAAATCAATTGGCAGTAGAAACAGGGATTTATTTCTGGGCTATCTACTCCATTCCGTGGGTCTATGTGTCTGCTTTTATACCAGTACTATACTGTTTACATTACTATAGTTTGTATTATATTTTGAAATAAAGTAGTATGATGCTTCCAAATTTGCTCTTTTTTCTCAAGATTGCTTTTGTTTTGGGGCTCCTTTGTGTTTCCATACAAATTTTAAGATTGTTTTTCCTATTGTGGAAAATGTCATTGGAATTTTGTTAAGGATTTTGTTAAATTATAGATCACTTTGGATTCTTTTTTACTATTGAGCCCCTATCATCTTAACACATGTTCACATATTTGTTTCTTATTGCAAGAATTGAATAAGACAGTATATCTGAAAATATAAACCTAGTCCTTTGGACACAGAAAGCATTCAGGAATCCAATATTTGTTGGATTTAAAAGCAAATGAGTTTTGATTTCCGAATTTCCAGGTTGCCCATTATCTGCTATGGTGCTTCTGAGTAGCTATTTACTTGCGTATGGTTAGGCTTCATTCTCTACACCTCTGACCTCTTCTTAGCTAGTTGCTAACCATTCCCTGATGTGCTATTAGTTGATCACTAATGTATTGAGAATAATTGCTAATGTGTATACCTTTCAGGATTTCTGATGTTAAGTGGTGGAGGAGAATGACCTCATAATTGCTTCACCTTTGAGAGCCCATGGTGATGGCAAGAATGTTTCCTCTCATATTATTCTTGCCAGACCTGTGTCTTAGGTTAGCAAATAATGAGATAGACAAAATGCAAGAAATCAAATGAAAGAGATATAGATCCCAGACTAGTAATGAGCTGTTAGTTAGATCAAAGTTTTTTCTTTTTTAGGTAAAAATACTAAAAACATTCTAAGTTAAATTATTATTAGCCTTAAAATTTCCTATTTTTATGCAATACATTCTATCTAAATACCTGTTCAAGTCAGATAAAGATAGTAAATAATAAGAACATATAATTATTGCCTAAACTCAAGGTTTCATTAAAAATGCTTTCACTTTGACTTAGTTTTTAAATTTTTTTCATATCTTTAAGCAATGCATGCCAATGAGTAAGAAAAACATAATGAGTTTTTTACCAAAGTTTATAAAACTAAATTAAAATTGTGCTAGCTACTCCCTTTTGGTGTTCAGTCTCAATAGAAATAGATTGTTTCTGCAACAATTTGGGAAAAGGGGGTTTTAACTGACTTCATTTGAGTATTTTGTCTTTGGATCCTCAAACATAACAGTTAACCAGAATTTTATCAAACCCAAGTTCCCTGCATGAGAAAATCAGAATTTATGTAATCACAGCAGTTAAATTCTTCCCACTAAGCAGAAGAAACCATTGAATTTAATTTCTGATTGCTCTTTTATTATTCTCCATAACTTCAGAAACACTGGAAATAGAGGGAAAATCTGATTAACAAATCTTATAGGAATGAAATTCATTTACAAAAAAAGTTCTTTAAAGAATACACAATTGGAAATAGAGTTGCACAATGGAGAGTCTCGAATGGGCAAGTTCCTGTGTATCTGCTCCCAGCTAAGGTTTCCAAGTTTAAACTAGATAAAAGTTATAATCTTCAAATTTTATCTTCTACTGGTACATTTTTTCTTTGTCTTCTGAAAAAAAAAAAATCTATTGCATTTTGTATGATTTTCTGTACTTTGCTATGGTAAAACAGAGAAGATCCTGATATTGTCTCTGCAAACACTGACCTGTGTTTCCCTTTACAACCTTAATTTCTAATTCTGTACAATCTATATTAGATATCTAGAAGCAGGTAGGAAGATAAAGTAGAACCGCCAGAGTTGCCCACCTCTCTATATTGACCACCTCCTTAACTTAACCTAATTTTCGCAGACCAGACATGCACCCCATGCACATACCAGTACAGTAGGCCTAGTTCCTCTCTATGTTGACCACCTCTCTATGTTGACCAGTTCATTATAGTTCCTTGTGTGTCAACTTAGAGAGGTTCTACTGTATTCAGTGGGACAGATTTGATAGGTTGGGAATCAATTCCTATGAACTACAAGGAGTAATGATGTCTGTTTCTTTTGGGTTTTGAAATTTGAAGCTGTCCTTCCCCACCACAGTTCTGATCTTCCAGGACTTCCCTCTTTGTCCACCTTCTGCTATGCTCTCTCTCAGCAGGTGAGGTCATGAAATGAGAGAGAAAGGGCTTTGGGACCACACAAACCTGGGTTTGAGGCTGTTCTTTTCTATTTTGTAGCTGGTTATGAAAAGCAGTTTTCTCATCTGAAAAGAAAAAAATACTTTCTGTCTTGAGACAGAGGGAATGTACAAAAAAAGCCTCTGACACATTATAGGTACTCAAAAATGACACTTGTTATTATTGCACCTATTAAAGACACTGTCCTTCTTATAACCATTTACTTAACATAATCCATTTCTCTGCCCTAAGATTGCTAGCTCACATTATGTTTCCTAAATCAACTGACATTTATTCAGTTAGTATTTGATGCATTTTTTCTGAACCTCTAGAATGATCTACGGTATTTCACTTCTAATAGTTAAATATCTGTTCATAAGTATCTCTTCAGGATTGCCATTGCCTTTTTTATTAGTAGAAGCATGAGGATACTCACTATCTTTAAACATCCACTGGAGAAGAGATTCAAGATGGCTGACTGGAGTTATCTGAAACTTACCTCTTCACAAAGAAGAACAAAAATAACAAGTAAATAATCATACTTGGAATAGATCATCTAAGAAAAAACACTGGAATTCAACAGGGAAGTGACAAGAGACACCTAAGGCAAGGAAAGAGAGAAAAGCAAGGTAGCCTGCTTGATCGATATTGTCTGGGAGCTCAGAGAATCTCCTTAGTGCAGGGAGAGAGTAAATGAGAGATCCCCAGTGGCCCTCATTCCCACCACAGACCCCTGTGATCTTAGCCATGAGAACTAACACAGGAAATGGCCTGGACACCACATAGTGTCATTGCTCCACAGAGGGAGCTAATGCTGGGTTCCATGCACCCCTTGAGACCTAAGAAAGTACAGCATGGTCCCATTTTGAGGGCTCATTGCCTACCAGACTGCATCCTGTTCTGGGGCCCAATAGCCTCTACTCTCCACATCTCTGGAGCTCCATTGTCATCCTCTATCTGCAGTAGCCACTCCTACTGGTAGCTGCCAGTGGGGCCAAAGCATAAGCTTCTGGTATTGACCTTGATGCTCTCAGCAGTGAGGCTTCTATGCACTTGCACATGTTTTGAGATAGGCTTCCTTGCCCACTGCTGATGCCTGGCATCAAACTGAGAGCTGCCTGGTAGCACTCCATTTTTCTTCACAGAAGAGTTGTAGTACACTTGCATGTGCCTTTGGGGCAGGCTCCCCCCCTCTGCCACTGTGTTGTCACCCTTACTTGTGGACTCTTCTGGGGATCATCACCTTACCCCCGTGCAACACACTCAGTGCTCATAAGCAACAGAAGGGTGCCACGGACATGGCTTCCAAGTCTGGGTATGGCTCTCTCCTAGTGCCCAAGTAGGCTGTCCAGGGGCCTGGGTACTGTCCCATCCTACAGTGCATGATGTGAATCTATGCACTCCTCCTGGTGGCCTGAGGAAAGGCCCACCCAGCCTGCCACTACTACCATAGCTAGCACCCACCTGAATGCATCACCTTTGGACCTGTATTCTGGTTTTCCCAGCCTGTTGAAGCCACCACCAATACCAATGTGGTCCACTTGGGAGCCAGAGGGTTGTTTCAGCAATACTTCTATCATTGCTTATGATACACCTGCTGCTGCCCAGAAGCCCAAGAACCCACCCATCCACTTAGCTCACCACTACCATTTCTAAGCACCTATGAAAACTGCCTGGAGGCTCAAGAATCAGCTCAAATGAGCCTGCTCAGACTGCTACTGCTAAGTACCACCCTGAGACCCAAGAACATGATATGCTTAGCCTGCCACTGTCACTACATAGACCCAAGGACTGGCCTGCTTGATCTGCTTGGCCTCACTCTCCCCAGCAAAACATCACCACAGACTTTACTAACAATTGTACTCTAAGGAACTGAGAAAATCAAAGACATCACTGATGCTATTGACAGATGAAGAAATTATATAGAAACTACACTAAAGCACACACCCCAAAATAAGGCCAAAGTGCTCTACCTGACCAATATGAGAGACAACTTCTGAAAAATGTCTTCCCTTATGAAAGCAAATCTAAGAAACTGAAAGAAGTGAGTGTTATGCTGGATACTCAGACATCAGTAAGGACACAAGAAACATGAAAAAAGAATAAAATATGACATCTCCAAAGAAACACAAGAATTTTATAGCAACATATTCAAATGAAAAATAAATTTATAAAATGCTAGAGAAAAGAATTTGAAATAATGATGTTATCATTGCCTCTCAACTTTTGTCTAAGATCAAGTGCAAAATAATAATACTATAGAATCTCTGAGAGATGTAATAAAACACAGAAAATACGAAAAAATCAGAAAAAAATTCAGGATATTAATGAGAAATTTCCCAAAGAGAGAAATCATAAAAAAGAACTAGCAGAAATTTTAAAACTAAAGAATTCATTGAATTAAATTTAAAAATACACTAGATACCTTCAACAATAGACTAGGTTAAGTAGAGAAAATAATTTCTGAACACAAAGACATGTTTTTTTTAAACAAATCAACCAGATGAAAATAGTAAAAAAGAATAAAGAAAACCTACATGACATATGTAACATCATAGGGACCAAATATTCAAATGTCCATTGTTCCTAAAGGTGAAGAGAAGACCAAAGGGATAGAATAATTAACAAAATAATAGCAGAAAACCTCTCAGTCTAGCAAGATATTTATACATCCAGATACAGGAAGCTGAGAGGTCCCCAAATAGATACAATCCCAAAAGGTCTTCTCCACAGTACACTATAGTCAAATTGTCAAAAACAAAGGACAAAGAAACAATCTAAAGAAAAAGAGAGAGAGAGAGAGAGAGAGACTGGGTGATTATAAGAGGAACGTTATCTGACAAAAAGAATGTTTCTCAGCAGAAACTCTACAAGCCAGGAGAGAATTGGGTATTCAAAATGCTGAAAAAAATATATAACTGCCAGTGGATGTCCACTATCCCATCCTTGTTGTCACTTGTTGGGTCCCATCTGGGGTACCACTTGTTGGGGCTCGGACTGGCCAGGTCTCTGGTCCCAGCTTATTCACTGTCCGGATGATGCAGACCGCTGTGATACCTTGCTTTGGAACAATTACCCTTAGGTGCCTGAGGCCTATTCCCTTTAGCAGAAGGGAGAGAAAGAGAGACAGTCTTCCAGGGAGAGAACCAGTCTTGGTAAAAGAGTAAATCTTGGCAGTCTCCTTGGAGAGACACTGGGCAGATGCCCTGCAAGCAGGAGAAGTGAAAGAGTCAGAGTGAGGGAGTCCATGAAAGAATAGCATGCACATTCCCCAACTGCCTTCTCCTGCAGCTTCTTATAGACATAATCCCATGGTTTCTTGCACCACACGTGTAGAGACTGCTAGAGACTGCCACTCACTGATGTTCTTGTCTCACGAGCTGTCATGTTAGGAGAGCCAGAATCCCTTCCCCATGCTCTTATCACCAAGGTGTTATATTACTGAGCTGTTACAGGTGTTTCTTATAACTCTCGTTTCTCCTTTCCATGATGCTACATGGAAGTCTGCTACAAGTAAGTTCTTACCTAACAATAATAATGCTGAATATAAATGGACTAAACTGTCCAACCAAAAGATACAGAGTGGGTGAATGTATAAAAAACAAGACTTAATCATCTGCTCTTTACAAGAATTTACCTCTTATACTACAGAAATTCAAAGAATCTTTAGAGACTATTATGAACAATTATATACAAATAAATTGAAAAACCTAGAAGAAATGAATAAATTCCTAGACACATACAACCTATTGAGAATGAATCATTAAGAAACAAAGACCTAAATAGACCAATAAGAAATAATAAAATAGAAGCAGTGATAAAAATCTCCTAACAAAGGAAAGCCTAGGACCTGATGTCTTCATTGGTGATTTCTACCAAACATTGAAAGAACTAATGAGTAATATTACTCAAACTATTCTAAAATATTGAGGAAGAAGGAATACTTTCAAATTAATTCTATGAGGCCAGTACCACCCTAATACTCAATCCAGATGATGTGCAAATGTTCAAATATATGAAAAAATACTCAACATCACTAATCATCAGGGAAATCTAAATAAAACTGCAATGAGACATCATCTTACATCAGTTAAGATATTAAGTTATTTTTAATAATGGCTATTATTTAAAAAATACCAGATTCTGCTGAGGATTTTGAAAAAAAGGAACTTCTTACTCTGGGGGAAGAAATGTAAATTAGTATATTCACTATGGAAAACAATATGGAGATCTCAAAAATCTAAAAAATAAACTACCATGTGATCCATCAGTTCCAATACTGGTTATTTATCCAAAAGAAAGGAAATTAGTATATGAAAGGGATTCCTGAACTCTTATGTTTATTGCAGCACTATTTGCAATAGCCAATATTTGGACTCAACCAAAGTGTCCATCGGTGGGCACCAGGCACTCCCAGAACCATGTGCACCACCTCCTTCCCTGTTGCTGGATCTGGGTGTGTCACACACCGGAGCTGCTTCCACAACCAGAACTAGCCCCAGAGAAACTACACAGGGTCACTCCATACAAAGATCCAGCAACAATAGAGTGATCCTGCTGGGGTCTATCCTTGAAGAGACATCTCCCCAACTCTGAGGATGGCCAGCGGCAACAGTGAAAAACAATCATGAGGTGAAATCAACAGAAAAACTCTGGCAATATGAATAATCAGAGTAGATCAACTCCCCCCAAAATCAATGGGGCAGACACAGCACAAGATCCCATGCACAAATAGCTGAGATGTCAGAAATTGAATTCAGAATCTGGATAGCAAATAAGATTGAATTAGAACTCCAAGCAGTAACCCAAAAGATAACTCAAGAATTCAACAAATTCAAAGACCAAATGACCAAAGATTTTGATACATTGAGATAAGAAGTTGCATCCCTCAAAGATCTGAGAAACACAGTAGAATCACTCAGTAAAGAATGGAGCAAGCAGAAGAAAGGATTTCTGACATTGAAGACAAAGTTTCGAATGCTCCCAAACTCTCAAAGAGGAAGAGAAATGGAGGGCAAAAACAGATTACTCTCTCAGAGAGCTCTGGGATAATTCAAAGAAAACCAATATTCATATTATAGGATCCACGCAAGCGACAAAGTGGCTTCACAGGGCACATAGTCTCTTCTCCATGAGATTATGAAGGAGAACTTTTCAGACATACCAAGAGATTCTGAAATTGAGATAGCACATAGTTTCAGAACTCCAGCATGACTCAACCCAAATAAGACATCCCCCAGACACATCATAATCAATTTCACTAAAGTTAATATGAAGGAGAAAATTCTGAAAGCTGCCAGACGAAAGAAAACCATTACCTACAAGGGGAAGAACATTAGAATAACTGCAGATCTCCCTGCTGAAAACTTTCAAGCTAGAAGAGAATGTCATTGACTTTCAATCTCCTAAAACAAAATAACTTTCAACCTAGGATCCTATACTCAGCTAAACTGAGTTTCATTTATGACAGAGAAATTAAATACTTCAATGACATTCACATGTTGAAGAAATTTGCCATAACTAAACCAGCTCTCCAGGATATTCTCAGACCTATCCTCCATAAAGACCAGCATAATCATCCACCACAAAAGTAAACCCACCCAGAAAATTTTGATCAAACTCCAACTTCCACCATCGCAAAAGGATTAAAAATGTCCACCGGACTCTCAAAAGGCTTATCAATACTCTCAATTAATGTGAATGGTTTAAATTGCCCTCTAAAGAGGCACAGGTTGGCTGCCTGGATACAAAAACTCAAGCCAGACATCTGCTGCATACAAGAATCGCATTTTACATTAAAAGACAAATAT